>OZ038495.1:99426203-99548703 GCA_964036315.1 Acanthosepion esculentum | reverse complement strand
AGAAATTCGACGTGGAAATCAGTGTAAAAATATGGGAAGTCTGAGATAAGGGGAGATAACTCTATTCTACTTGGGTTATTGACCTAATTAATGAAAAAAAAAAAAGAAAAATATTATTATTTTTTTTAATCTAGGATGGAAATTGTTCCCTTTAAAATTTTCAAAATTATATTTTTAAAAAGTAACAACTTTCTAGAAAGTTTAAAAAAAATATAATTTCTATTAGGGAAAAAAAAGGAAAAAGAAACTAGCAACAACATCGGTCGTCTATGAAAAAGAGATTAGAGGTGAAAAGGGGGCGGTTCAAAAATAAAAAAAAAAGTTTGTTGTTTGTATGAAAGAAGAGACAAATTGTTTTGTTTTTAAAGATTTTGTTAAGGACAAGAAAATATTAAGTGAAACACTGAAAGAGTTTGTAAATCCTGCCACAAAATTATTGCGATGATGTCCATTTAACAAAAGGAAAAAAAGAAAAAAAAGGTAAGCTTCTTTGTAAAAATGAAAAACTTTTTCTTGAAACATTTTTAGACGATTTTTAAACTTCATTTCTTGTTTATTAAATCAATTTTAAATTTAATTAGTTTTTACGTTTTTTAAGTTAGTTTTAAAAGTGGAAATAAATTTCTGTTTTTAAGACGTTCGGTTAAATGTTTTTAAATTTAATTCAAAACAATTTTAAACGAGAACTTTTATATGCGCAATAAAAAAAATCAACAACTGATAATTATTAAGGAAATTGAAATGATTTCAAACAAAACTAAAAGAGAAGGGAATAAAATTAAAAGAAAAATTTAAAGAAAAAAAGAAAAGACGACGACAGAAATTTAAACTAAAAAGTTTTGGTTTGAAAAACCTTAAAATTTTTAAAATATTTAAAAGTTCATGAAGAAGAAAAAACTTATTTTGTTTTAAAATGTTTCTCTTTACTTTACAAAACGTTCATTGGATTGAAATGATTTTCTTTTTGTTTTAAATGTCAAACTTTTAAAAAAAATGACTTTTCAGTTTTCAGGATGAATAAAAGAACAATTTTTTTATTTACTTCCAAATAGAAAAAAGAATTCTCTGCATAAAAACACAAAATGATTTGTTACAGATTTTACAAGTATTCATCCCCCAAAAAGATTTACAGTACGAAATTTCTTTTGATGACTTGTTTTCTAAAAAAGAAAAAAAACCTTGACAATGACAACTAAAATAAATAAGGTTAATTTTTTCTTTCCTTTACAAGACAAATGCGTCTACAAACATTGTTTTCTTCCTTTCTTCTTCAATTGAAAACAAAAATAATTTCAAAGAATTCATGTAAAAAAAAAAAAATATCACTCTGTCCGGATAAAGGTCAATGTATCCGGCAATTAGCAACTTTTCTCTTTTTTTAAAACAATTTAAAAAGGTTTGATTTACTTTTTCAGTAAACCCAGAAAACAACCCTCCCCCCCATCAACGACAAAAAATTTTAACTTTAAAAAAATCGCTTCAAATTTAGAATTTATTTATATTTTTTTAAAAAAGTCGTTTTTTTCTGTTTCACTTCATTTTGTTTACCTTTTCACTCAATGAAGAATAAATTTCCAGTTATTTTTTGTTAAAAAAACTTTTTTTCCCAGACGATGTTCTTATGAAAGAAAATAAAAATATAAATTAAATTTGCATTTCCATTGACTAATATTTTGTAAAATAAACTTATAATTTAATAAAATTAAAAACTTTCTTTTACAAAAAGATTTGTCAGTGGAAATGCAAATTTAATTTACTTTTATTTTTTTTCATCGTTATCGTTAAGAACATCATTTCATTTAAATAAATTTAATCAATAAAAGTTATTTATTGATTTAAAAAATATAAAAATATTAAAAAAAATATTGCTGGTTTTATGTCAAATAAATTAACTTATTTAAAAAAAGAAATGTTTAAAAAAAACAAGTGCCCGTTTTACTTGCTTCAAATCTTCTACATACATTTTAGCGCCCCAAATGTTTACCAGCCATTATTCTCCTTTCGAGATGTTTTTTTACTTGCTCTCATTTGAACAAATTATAACTCAACTTTTGTCACCAATGAAATATTAAAATAAAATTTAATTTTTTTACATAGCTTCATATTCTGAGCTCTCATTTTTATTTACTGTTAAAAATCAAATTTAAAAAAATGGTGTGACCAAAAATTCAATCTGTATAATGAAAATAAATAAAATAAAAACGTCTGACTTTCCTACCACCAAAGAAAAGCGATATCTCTTTAAATAATTTAAATTAAAACGTATTTTTAAAAATGAAAAATCTTTTCTTTTTTGAAGCTTTTTTATTTTAGTTTTTCAAGCAATTTCCAATATAATCTGTAATACAGTGTATTTCAAACAAAACGAATTTAAATTGATTGGAATAATTTTTTTTAATTTGTTTAAAATGTTTTTACTAATAACTAAAATTAATTAAAATCGTACATATTGACAAATTTGTCATCACAACGTAATTCACCTTATTAAAAATCTTTCAAAAATATACTTTTCTGAATTTTTATTGAAGAAGATCTGCTGATTTAAAGTTTAATAATTTGATTTGAAACAAATACTTCTTTTTTAGTTATCACAGAAACGCATTTTTTTAACATATAGTTGGGTATTTTTTATGTGTTGAGTTGACAACTTTCTCGCTGGACTTAATGTTTGCAAATTTTTTTTTTTTTTTTAAGGAAGACATAAAGAGTTACTTGACAAATATAACGTGAATACCTTTTTTATAATACGTATTAAAAAAAAGTCAACTGTAGTTGGGATCATCAAGTCACTGCAAATGATCCTTTCCTTAGCTGCATAGCATGTATTCGCCAGGGCTACATACAGTTTTGAATTTAGTTTTCCTTCTCCTAGACTAGTTGCCACCTAAGCTATAAAACCCAGTCTGTCCTGCTATTTACCCATAGTTGGGATGGGGGGGGAGAGTTCGATTCATACATTTACCAAGGGTATTAGCACATAAATAAATGTAAGGAACTCAGCTGGAATTTGAACCTGTCTCCCTATTCCTCAGTCTGTAATCTATTGCTCTCTACTCAGTAATCTTAAAAATCTACGAAAATATTCTCTTTTATTGAATTTTAGATACTTTGGCGTCATAGTCTTACTTACGAAGACACTTGTTGAAGAAATGTTAGAAAATGAACAATAAATTTTAAATTCACTATAGTAACCGCTCTTATTTTCTGATAAAATTGACACATTTATACACAGAAAAAAAATTCAATATTCTTTTTAAAATACTGGCAGTGGGGTGGGGGTCACTGAATTGTAGTAAACTTTTTCATTTATGATTAGTAAATATAGATTTTAACAATGTCACCTAGCCACTATGAATTAATACAGAATTTTAAAAGATTTACTTTATAAATTATTCTAAAAAAATGAAAACGATTTTGCAAAAGTTCATCGAAAATTTTTTATCTTGAGACAATAGTGTTAATAATATATCTTATTCATAAAAGCAATTAAAAGCTTTTACATTTAAATAAATTTCTTAGTTTTGCATTTTTTATTTTAAGATTCAGTACAGATTTTCTGTAACTGGGGTTTTGCTTGACAAAAAAAAAAGAATTGATGATTTAAATTCAAGGACTTGTCCTTATAATTAATATAAACATTAAGTACTACAAAAATTAATTTCTTGAAATTTCATAAAATTAAATAGGTGGGAGGTATCCTATGTAAAATTATATATATATATATATATATATATATATATATATATATATATATATATATATTTTCTAAAGAAGGGAAAAAAATAATTTTATTTATAAATAGATCCTGAAAATTTAGTTAAAATCTAACAATTATCTAATTTTTGCAAAAAATTTCAAATTAATGTGTTTTTCACTGCAAAAAGATGCTCAAATTTCTCATACCAATTTATGGTCTCCTGTGGACATAAGAAAAATTTTTAACCAACATTTCAATAATTATGAAATTGATTAAAAAAATATAATTTAATAATAAAAAAATCTTTTGGTCTTTCCTCTTAATAATAAAGATTTTGACAATAGTTTTTTATTAATCTTGGAGCATTTTTTCATCATGGTACGCTTCTTTTTTAGCAAATCTTTGGCAGTACCTAAATAAATGCTAATCTACAAAGATTATTCCCTGCTCACATGTTCTGTCTGTATTCAATCAAACATGCTTTATTGAAATTGACTGAAATGTTGTGTGTGCTTTTTTTGTTTTTTGTAAGGCTTTTATTATTATTATTTATTTTTTGTAAACATTTCTCTCCAAGATGACTATTGTCCTCATCTTTGTAGTTGTTATCACAACGTTTTGGCCGTTGTACCCTACGGCCTTCCTCAGGTGTATATCTATCTGAGTAGCCTACAGGGAATTCTGAACTGAATCCTTTACTTAATCTACAAGGGTAGACTGTTCTCATTCCACTGCCCATGTCTAACAATGTCTTCTAGTTTTCTTATTTAAAAGAATAAAGTCTTGTTTAGTTCTGTTCAGTTATTGCTCCACGGAATGTAAGTACATTCTGCCCAAACTCACAACTACTATATCACCAAATTCACAAACACTTTTACCCACTAGGCCATTGTTCCATAGTAAATGTAGAACCTTAAACCTAACCTTGGCTGCTGATTAGGTTTCAACTGCTGCTGTTGCCCATGTTATGATTTGCTGCAGTTGAAGACTTGTTGCAATTTGTCTGCCTGTCTTTATTAGTGGCTCCCATATTGTATTTATTTCTATGCTAGGCCTATTAAGGAGGTCCTCATAGCCTAGCATATGTGCTGATTCTTTCTTATTAAATAATTATTGTGCCATGATTTGAATATTTCTTTCTCCACAATTTCTGGTGTATTAGGAATAAGGATTTATCCTTGTTGAACCCAAAGTTTAAAGAAAATACATTTATGCTTATTCAGAATGATGTAGAGATACTTCAATCTTCTAACTTGAATCCAATTGAAAATTCATGTCAAAGCTTGAACTATTGAATTTTTCAGAGGAATCCCAGAAACATTAGTAAATTGAGGGTTATTGGCAAGAAAGGCAAAATTTTTACAAGAATGTAGTGAAGGGTTTATGAAGACTATTTACATTGTTTGGACTATTGTCCTCATCTTTGTTGCCATAATTATTACAACGTTCTGGTCGTTGTACGCTCCGGCCTTCTTCAGGAGGTTGGAATGTCGAACTGAACCCTTTATTTTGTTCACTGGGGTAGACTGTTCTAGTTCCAGGTGCCATGTCTCAGTTATCTCCTGTTAATTCCCCTCTCCATGTTCTCCACTGCCTTAACCGGGTATTGAAATCAAACTCTTTGGATCCTGTCACTGGATCTAACAATGCCTTTATGGATACACTGAACACCCTGCACATCCCGTCCACTTATCATCCTCAATATAAACCCAGAAAAAATTAGGCTTAGAGATCAGTTCTCTCTACATTTTCAGCAGAGCAGGCTAATCCACTCCACAAACCACCAAAAGACTAATCAGGACAATTGCCTCCTACAAAGAAAAAGTCTCTCTCTCTCTCCCAATGAATTGTGAGTTACAAAATGTTGCATGAGAAGGATACAATTTATATTCATAAAAAAAACAAGAAATAAACCATCTACAACAATGTTTGTTCAAGAACAGGAGTAGAGGTTTATCCATTGTTTTCTGTTACCTGATTCTTTTTATTGGGGATCTAGGTCTGGACTCATCTTCATTCTGATCTTCCAACTCCATGTTGCATTCATGCAAACTATCCTCCATAGTTTCTTTACCGCTAGGTTCACTTTCTCCATCAGAAGCACTCATGCTTTCCTCCCTTTCAGGCTCCTCCTCCTCCTCCATCTTTACTTCTTCGTCATCAATTCTAAGTCTTATTTGATCAGAATGAGCCAATAAATTCTGTCCATTTGTTGCTATCATAGTCATATTATGTCCCTTTTCTGTAATAAAGTTGGCTTTTTCAGGACTTGATTCTCTGTCTATTTTGTACCACATTTTTTCATTTATTGAATAGGACATTGTTTTGGTAATCTAATTTGTCTTCCCATCAATGCTGAGGGACTTTGTATTCTAACAGCATGTGGAGTAGTTCTATAACTGAGTAATAGTCTTGGTAAGTAACTATCCAAATAAATTCTGTCCATTTGTTGCTATTATAGCTATATTATGTCCTCTTTTATGTAATAAAGTTGGCTTTATCTGGACTTGATTTTCATTTTATCATTTGTTGATTAGGACATTGTTATAGGTGATCTAATTTGTCTTCCCATCAATGCAAAGGGACTTTGCATTCTAACAGCATGTCGAATAGTTCTATAACTGAGTAATAGTCTCAGTAAGTAACTATCTATGGTGTCTCTGGATGGGGTAAATGCTTTCAACCTTATTTTCACCGTCTGCATCATTCTGCAATTCCATTTGAGTGCAGATGGTATGGTGTCCTTTTATAAGGTAAGCATCCAATTTGTTTTAACCATCACAAAATTCTGGTGCATTGTCAGAGACTAACGTTTTTGGTACCCCATGCCTGGAAAATATTACTTGTAATATTTGCTTTACTATGGCTGCCTTCCTATACTGCACTCTAACCACTTCATGCCATCCAGAGAATGAGTCAACCTCAAGTAAAAATAGTTCTTTCTTTTAATATGTGCATGAATCATATTGTTGTATCCTTAAAGAGGTTACAAATAGACAAAGGTGGTACTTGAGCAAAAGGAACACCAACATGGGCACAGGTGAAAGAGAACTTTATTGTGAAAGAGAATGCACTACTGAAAGACAGGGAATCCGTTAGCAGGCTAGTAATTCCTGAAGCAAGTCTCGGGTATATCCTGTGCACACTGTATATATTTACTGATACAGGCAGTCCACAATAGGTAATAAGAAGTGTGGAACATTCCATTACAACACATATGAACGTTCTTTTTCTTTAGGCCATGAATATATCTTGGTTTTGTGAATTTTTTTTTTTATTTCCCTACATTTTGGGCATTTTTGTATTTTTCTACATTAACAAATATATTTTCAATGGCTCTTTGCAAAATAGCACTTGCTGTTTTTACACCATAAGACATACTCTTTCATCTGTGTAAGCATATTGGAGAGTTGATCATAGTACCTCTTTAAAGTTTTCGTCAATTTGTATCTGATTATAGGTATATTTGAAGTCAATTTTAGTAAAGTATTTAATTCCCGATCACTCGTGAATAGCAGTTAGGAATAGGGAACGAATCAGAACATATTTTGTGGTTTACTCCTATTTTGAAATCCCCACATAGTAAATCTTAATCCAGTTTTTGTAAATGGACAATAGGTGTGGCCCAATTACTATCACCAGGGGGAACATAATCTAAAATTCCTTGCTCCACCATTGTTTTTAGTTTCACAACTACTAAAGGTGAATGGGCAGTCTGTGAGACTCCAAGTAATAGAGGTTATTGTTTTCTTTTAATTGAACCCTCACTTTGTATCCTTTTAACATCCGCCATGTCATTACTTTCCAACTTCACACTGTTAATTAATTTGGTTGTATCCACTTTCAAGACATCTATTCCTACAAGTCCATGACTTTTTCACATTTCACTACTGTGATTGTCCTGGGTATGATAAGCTACATCCGACAGCAAAGCCTCTGATCAGGAGGTTTCGAGTAGTGTGGAACCACCTCTTCATTGCTGGTGTTCCCAGGTCCACCCTGACCCGGGGTGGTAGCACCTGTTAGGGTCCCAGCTATGGGCAAATAGTTAATCCCGAAACTGAGGAAAAAAGCATTATAAAAGTGTAAAAATAGGTTTTAATACCAGAAATACTTTGTAAAAAATTATTACCAGAAATTTTTGAAGAAAAAAAAAATATTACCAGTAATACATGTTTTAAAATAATATTACTAGCTATAAATTTTTGAAGAAAAAATATTACCAGAAATAGATTTTTGACAAAACAAAAATATTACCAGAAAAAAATGTTGTCGGCAATAAATAACCCATCATGGTTGATATGCCATAAAACACAACAAACCAAACTACTGCGATGGGAATTATTTTGGAACGTGTGTCAGTCTCAAACAGTTCCTTCAAAACTACCTAACAATTTGATGAAATAGCCATTGAACTGTCTTAGTTTAAGCCAACTTTTTAAAAATTTGGGTTTGCCCATTTGTTCCCAGAAATTTATTAGAATTAGGGTGGCATCATTCCCAGTATCTACTTGTATAGGAAACCTTATATCATTCAATTTAATTTTCTCTCTGGCACTTTTCTCTTTATCCCTTTGTATTGCAAATATAGCCGTATCTTCCTGAAGAAGGGTTAAATTTTCTACCCATTCTATTTTCCTATTATGCTGGCATACAAACTGGAAATGTTTTTTTTTTGTTTTTTTTATAATTCCAGCATACTTGTCCAAAAGATAGCCATTTTTTCTTGCCCTATTCATAAATTTTATCACAGTAATTGCATTGCACAAGATAATTCGATATACAGTATGCTTCAGCATTACTCTTGGATCTATTGAATTTTTCACTCAACTCTAATTGTTGCAGAAATTCTATAGATGCATCCAAGGACATTTTAGTCAGTTGTAACTGTTCTAAAATTTTGTGTTTGTACAAAGCATCGCAAATACCTTCAATTAATCTTAATTGTATCAATTCATCTTTGATGGTCATTTCTTGAGTGCCAAATTTTTCAAACTCACAGCATCTGGAAACTTCTTGTAGCTTATGTACATAGTGTATTATTGATTATTGGCTTTTGTTTGTTTGCTAGAAACTAACATGTGGCTTGGAGTTAAAATGAACAGTTGATCTGCCCAGACCAAGAAAATTAATAAAGGATGATGATGACAAGGAAACACACTGGTAATTTTAACAAAACAAGATAAGGAATTTATTCACAAATTTACATGCTTGAAGTAGTTTCTGGAAAATAAATCAGAATTCTTAGTTTTAACATATCGTCATAAAGGGAAAATGTTCATACAACAGATTAAATGATCTGACACAAAATAATATTAAAAAATGTTTAAGACAAAGGTGAAAGAGTTTGTTGCTCACCAAAGGTATATATGGTTTGCATATGTTAAAAGTAGACAAAAAAAGATCGTTTTAAATACTTAGAATTCTTGGATTATTGAGAGAAACTTCTTTGAAGTGCATGTTGGTTCGAAGCTGATACTAATTGGTGAGTAATTTTACTCAGGTGAGTACTTCATGCCGGTCATGAGGAACTGAAATTAAACATTTCACATGACTTTTGACACTCTTCTTTGTTTAATTTACTTTTTCTCATTTTATATCAAAAATAATTTTGCATAGGCTTGCTACTTTCTTTTCTTCTTCTTGGTTAATTTCTGTGAAGGCAAAGTTTTCATTGGTCCAAAAACAATTTCACATAAGCTTGCGAATTCCTTTACTTCTCCTTCGTCAGTCCTTCAAATTTGAAGGGAGTGGTTGAGAGAAGTTTTATTGTTTCATATTCACTACAAAAATTTGTACTCTTAGCAAATAACCAATTTCTTTTTCAGTTATAAATTTCTCTTAATATTATCCGAAATTTGTGAAACGGTCAATTCCTCCAATTCGCTGGGATGTGCCATGACAGATCTTTCTGATGGCATCACATCCTGCTGAAGCCAAAAAGAGATATGTAATCTTGTTCTCGCTTCCTGCAACTTTGCGGTCTTTTAACTTCTTGGCCTGCATCTGGGCAGCAAAACAACAAAGCCATGTTTCTAGCTCATCCAACGATGTTAAAGACCCTATCGGTGACACCATACTGTTGTGATGTCTTCTTGTCTGTGATGTAGAAGTTCTCTTAGTCACAAATGACAATTAGCAGTCACTTGACTTTATGCTAAATAGGACAAGTCCAGCAAGGTTCTATTTTGCATTGTTCACATGAAGATCTGACCTTTCAAGAAAAATCTGAAAAAGTAAATGTGCATATCTTACAGCGATTTCAACAGAAAAACGATGAGACATAATAACCAATCTAATAGTATACTTAAATCCATGTGGTCCAGGTACAAGGATGTGAACAGCTGTCATGAAAATATTTGTAGAAAAGACAGAGGGAAGCCACTTCACAGTGGTGAGAATATAATTGAAGTCAAGATGCCAGATCAGGATTGATATCATTACAGACCCTTTGGATTTTGTTAAGAATCTTGAGAGAGATAACTGGAGCACCAGACCAGCTATTTCAGCAGAAATTCAATGTACAGACAAAGGGTAGATAGATTTACAAATTCTCAAGATGGATTCTGGTGAGAAAACTTATTTGGCACAACACAGTGAACCAACCTTCCTAGTAGAAGTCGAGAATGTAGTCAGTAGAAAATTTGAAACTAAGATAGTGCTCTCCTGGAGGTTAGCATCAGCCATTTTGGGTGGGGGAGGGTAAAAATGGTTCTCTATGTTAGGTGAAGCTTATTAGTTTCATCGTAACAGAATTTCTGTCCGAATTTCTGAGATGATAAATTTTTATTATTATACACTCGTTTATTTGAATTATTGTTCCTATCTTGACATAATGTTTCGGCCATTGTACCCTCTGGTCTTCATCAGGTGGTGGATTCAGTAACTTCAATCCCTGGAGATAACTGCTCTTTTTTCCACAGACCACATGTATGATTATCTGTAAACAATCATTTTTTTTTTGTTTTCTTGATTCTTCCTTATAGCCCTGTCCTGTCAATAACACTTGTATTAATTCCTGACTACTGGCAATCCTATTTTTCCTCATTTGCAATGTATTTCTATAGTAAATGTTTATCTATTATACATATATTCTGTCAGTAACATTTACACTAATTCCCGACCACTGACAATCCCTTCCTTTCTCATTTTCAATGCATTTCTGTAGTTTCGCCCTACACATCAAATTGCTATAAAACCAAAGCTTTAACCTAAAAACTCATCCTATTCTTAAATAATCGTATGTGGTGTATGGTGCCAAACTCGTTGTTAAATATTCAAGCCATCCACTGCATACAACTGCTTTCTTGGATCAATGATTAAAAATGGTTTTCAGTCGGTGAAGTGCATAGGTCTCCGTGTGGACTGTCCCATCCTTCTTTGAACCCCCGTGGACTGGGACTATAGAATGACAAAGAAATACCATTGCCAAATAACAGAAACCATATTGCTTGAGGACTATCAACAGCGGCAACAACTAAAATGGATAGCACATGTAAGTTTCAATACTGAAAAGAGCAATAACTGAACTTGGAAAATGTATTTTTCTGAAAAATTATTTTAATAGAAAGATTTTATGTATTTCAGTTGAAAGTAATACTGGCTGCTCAATCAGTCGATGACAAATGTTTCCTTATAAAGAAACGGCTAATATTACCATAGTAAATGTCTATACATTATATATCTAAAAGCCCAATTCTGTCAGTAATGCTTGCATTATTTCCTGACCATAGACAATTTTTTTTCCTCATTTGAGGTTTACTTACTTTTTGTTCCTTTTTTTACTATTACATTCAGTGTATATCTAATGATTCTTGAAGTTTTCATTGACTTGTTTTTTATGGCTTATCAACCCTTTGTGGGTTATTTAAAGCCGAAACACTTTGGATTGTAAGAATTATTTTTTTTTCTTTTTGAAAATATTGCATTAACAATTTTTTGAGAATAACAATGATTTTTCCAGATACAAGTTTTTTTTTTTTTCACAATGATAGTCACCATGTACAAGGCTCAAGAGCCCTTCGAGGTAGAGGGTTACATAAAGAAAAGGCTTTAAAAAAAGCCAGAAACCCAGTTATAAACAGGAAGCAAGGGAAAAACCCTACTCCTGTTCAAAAGGAAGGGGAGGAGTGTGAACTGGGCGATAAGTGGATCTATCTACACCATTTGAGAAAAGAAAAAATAATTCAATAGTAAATAAAGATTCAGAGTTTTAGGCGGGGACATCTAGAGTTGAAGTAAATAGGATTGTAAATCCATTTGTAAACAAGGGATAAACCGCTACTCCTGTTCAAAACACAGAGGAACAAGCGTGAGCTGGCATACCTTTCCCAAAGGTATTTGAACATAAGTGAATGCAAATGAACCTGATTGGAGATAGATTGTGGAGATGATGAGACAACGCATTTTGCAGTCATCTGTCGGTCTCAGCTTCTTTAGGTCAGAATAAGAAGCCGAGAACCACCGATTGTTTATAGCTTTTCTCCTTTGTCTCATCATCTCCATATTTGTTTTGCATACTATTATACGTCCTACAAACAAACATAACAGATATAGAGATAGCAGACTGAGACGGACAGATTTCTTTTGTTTTTTTTTTGTTTTTTTATATGACTGATCAGCCCTTTGTGTTTTATTTAAAGCCAAAATATATTTTGTGTTGTAAGAATAATCCTTTTCTTGAGAGAATATTGCACTAAGAATTATTTGTGAATAACATTGATTTTTCCAGATACACGTTCTACTATTTAACCCATAGCCGGTGGGGGAGGAGATGAATTCTTACCTCTCCCAAAGGTACTTGCACAGAAGTGAATGCAATGAACCTAACTGGATAGATTGATTCGTTTTCTACAGCTTATCCACAATTTGCAGGTTATTTAAAGCCAGAAAATATTTTTAGACTCTAAGAAGTTTTTTTTGAGATAATAATGATTTAGTAACACAACTCTTACTAATTAACCCATAACTGGGGGGTTCAGAGGTGGATCATACCTTTCCCAAAGGTATTTCATATGCAAGTGACTATAACGAACCCAACTGGAATTGGAACTCTGCTTTCTGATTAACAATTCCCAGCCATTATCCATTACACCAGCCACATATTTGAGCCTACAGCACCTGGTATTCTCAAGAAGTCACCCATCTAGGTACTGACCAGGCTCGATGTTGCTTAACTTCAGTGTTTGTATGGGAACTAGTGTTTCAATGCTATATGGCCGTAAGCCAAACCTAAATGGAGAGAGATAAATACTTAAGAACAGAGACAGACAAATACAGGGTGTGATGGATAAGTTGTCATTGAAATTACGCAAAAATGAAAATAACATTGATAAATCATTTTGACAGATATATTTACCCAAATTACACAAAAATATCTTGAAATACTACAGAGTAAATTTATTCAATAAAATCATCATTGGCTTCAACCACGGCTTCCAAACAACTTCAGAATCTCCTGCAACTCTTCTGGATGGTCTCCTTATTTAAGAGGATGAGTGCTGCTATAATCCTTACCTTCAGTTCATCTTTGGTGTTACAAGGAGTTTTTGTTGGTCTCTGACTCAACTGTGCCCCACATATAATAATCAAAGAGGTTGCAGTGTGAGGAATTAGGTGATCAGATGTAAGTGGTAATGTGGCCATGACTGGGTTATCCAGGGGCATGGTGCAGAGTCCTGTTGCCAGACATAGGGTCTTCCAGAAACCACTCTCTTTACCTAGAGCAGCACTATCTTCTCAGGGCACTTGATGTAGGCCTCCATGTTGAGTCTGAGGCCCTGTGGGAAGATGAATAGAGGCATAACGTCACCATCACTAGTGATCCCTGCAAACACCTTTGTAATTACCATTAGACTCATCCAATTCTTTCCAAATCCTCTGCACTGTTCTCAGATTGACCCCCAAACACTGTGAAATGTTTGTCTTGGTGCTTCTGGCATGAATGCCAAGCAGTACAGCATGTTGTTTCCAAATTTATGGTGAATTGCGTCATGGTGCTCTTTTTCTTGCAGACAGTGCCCAACTGTCCCTACTAAACAAAGTCAAAAACAATGTGCATGTGCAAAATTAAAAATATAAAATGGCAACAATTTACCCATCGCCTCCTGTAAATGGCTGATTTAATGATTGATTTGTTTTTGTGTTGACTTTGTTTTAATTTTCTATGTCTGATCAAACCATTATGAGTGGTTTAACATTTCAGAGTAAGAGCCCCCCCCCGCCCATATAGGAGAACATGATTAAGGATTATGTGCATGCCATCCTGTGCAACTGTGGCAAGAAATATAAAGGAAAAACAGGTCACCCCCCCCTAAGATAAGATTGTAGGAACACTGTAAGTCTATAACACAAGGGGAAATAGAAAAATCAGGCTTAGCTGACCATATATGGAGGGAAAAGGGAGATCATCACCCTCTGTGGGAGGAAGTTGAAATAATAGACATCACTGGAAAATATGAAAACTTAAGGAATCCGTGCATATGCTAGGCAACAAAAATCTCTTAAGCCAGTCAAGCGTAGACATGAATAGCATACGGGAACCAGTAATACAGAGAGCTAGAGAACAACAACAACAACAAAAAATTGTAATATGAGCTCTGGTAAAAAATGAATATTGTGACATTAGATTTAAAAGTCCCCAAAATTCACTCACTGGACACATGGGCCAGTGGATAAAAAGTGACTTTAATTCAATACCTGGCCACAGCAGAAAGAAGAAAAACTTGGAGAGTTGGATTACCAAAGGGTATTAACTGATACTAAGATAACCCAAAAGGGCATTGCACATGTAATTAGGACAAATCTACCTTAAGTGAACGTAAATAAAAGGTTCAGTTTAAAAAGATTCCAATGTATATCACCTGAAGAAGGCCAAAGTGTACATCTGAAACATAGTGAATATGGCAATAAAGATGAGAACGATAGTCTGAATGATGTAAATATTTTGGATTGTGAGAATAATTTGGCAAGCATCAACAATATTTTGAGAATAACAATGAATTTTCCAGTTTTACTATTTAACTGATAGCTGCTGGGCATGGATCCATGCCTTTCCCAAGGGTATTTGCACATAAGTGAATTTAATGAACACATCTGGAATTTGAACTCTGCTCTCTGATTTCTCATTCTGTTCCATTATCCTTTACACCACCTGCACATCTACTTTAGAAGTGAGTGAAAGTGTTGATATACTTGTTAATAAATCCTACCCCTGATACCAGAAACTGCATAAATTGCCTGTTGATTAAAATCAGAAAGGTTCTGTATTTAGGGAAATCACAGTTGTTTATTTCTTTCCTCTGAAACTAGTCACCCCCCCCCCCTCCAATAAAATTATACTAAGTCTCGTAAGTAAAACCATTGTTGTTGTCTCTATTTTCAGAACATTTAAAAATTCTAACCTTCTACTTTACAGAAATATCATAATGTCACATTTTATAAGACAATCTAGCCCTGCCCATTTGCCCAGCTCAGTGGTTAGAGAATTGGAATAGATGATACAAGGTCCAGAATTCAAAATCTTACAAAAAAATCTTCTTTTTTTAAAATATATATATATATATATATATATATATATATATATATATATATATAAAATGGGGATAAATTCAGTTCAAAGTCTGTCTTATTAATTTTGATTATTTTATCTTTCATCTTATTTTTGTTGCATTTTATAGCAACATGTCATTGTCCAATTCTTTAGAGCAACTTAAACTATTTATAAAAAAAGAAAGATTTGGTAAATTTCCTAGATCTTTGAGCTGCTACATTTGTAAGAATCGAAAAAAAATTTTTTTTATTAACATAGAAGTGGGGAGGAGTCTGTTCAAGCAGCAACCAATTCAAGCTCTTAGTAAAGTTTTTTTTGCTATCTCTCCTAATCCCTGCTCTGCCAACTATTTACTTGTTATGTATGTTATGCACTACTTTCCTCTCTCTTGCCTTCAATATATCCTGTGAGTGTCAAATTCTCCCAGCCCACTTTTCTCATTATGAATTTCAGCTGCCTTTTTCTTACGCTAAGTATAAATATCCTTTTTGTTTCCCTTTTCTCTAAAACTTTGTCATTGCTCACATGTTCAGTTCATGGTATTCTCAGCAGCCTTCTGTAGAACCATATTTCTATTGCCTCAAGTAAGACATCCATTTTTTTTTTAAATAGCTGTAATATATTGGACTATGACATTGAAGCTTCCTTTATGTGAACTTGATGCAATGTTCTTAAACATGGATCCACGTGCCTGCAGTCTGGTGATAGAGGATTCTTGGGAAAGTAAAAACACATCTTCAGACACTACTGTGTGGTTGAAATTGCCAAGAGGACAGAGCTGCAGAGCTTGACATGAGTCTTGGGAGGATGTAATAAAGATATCAAGTAGAGAAGTTTGTCTGTCAGAAATACTAAGGAAACACATGGAGAAGTTAGTCTAGTATTTGAGTGGGAGCTTGAACAATTGAAAAGTTCAAAGTCTCGATGCCAGAGAGATCAGTGGCATTAGAGTGATGACGCCATCTTACATAATGAGCATTGAAGCCCTCGAACACTAAGATATTTGCAGATGAGTGTAGAGAGGGCCTTATCTATACTATCAGAAATTCTATCTAGCAAGCAACAGCCATGAGAGAGCAGGGAACGATAAAGGAAGAATTGGTAACTGACTCACATGTAAGAACAATCCAGAAACTCAAGAGACAGTTACCTTTCCAGTGGGAGATGTTCACAAACATAGACACCAAAGTCAGGTATGGGGATGCAAGAGTCCTTTCCGAAGAGGAAGATAGCCAAGAACAGAGAATTTAGTAGAAGAGATTGAAGAGTTTTTCCATAAAAATATACATAGAATAGTGATAGACTTCTAATGGTTCCTCATAAGAAATAAAGGTCACCATTATGTTGTGGACACCATTACAAGTGTAAAAATGTGGGTATTACAAACTTGCTGGAGTGTAATGAAAGTTCTAATAACAGTTACACAACAAAAAAGAAAAGAAAATCAAAATTAACATGAAATTTAAATATATCTCAAACTACAGATATTTATTAAAGTGGTACATGCTGTTCATTGAAGTTTTATGTTGTTATCGGGACAGGTTAGCACAATTTCACCCGTCGAACATCAGTAGTCAAATAGAGAGATTTTAATTGTCTTCCACAGTGGAAATGATGCAGGAATGTCATTGGCTCGTCTATTGACCAATCAGGGGATTCGTTACATGCCAGTTACAGCTCTTGGATTGACCACTTCCCTTAAATTCTTTCAAGGGGATATTACAGGCTTGCAACATTGCATCTTTGGGAAAACGTCTTCCCAATATATTAACCGAGTATTGAACTCACACTCTTTGGGTCCTGTCCTCATGGCACAGTGGATAAAGGCATTTGTTAGATCCAGTGAAAGGACCCAAAGAATGTGAGTTCAATACCTGGTTAAGGCAGTGGAGAATTTGGAGAGGGGAATTAACAAGAGATAACTGATAACTGACATCCATTAAACATGACACGTGGAACTAGAACAGTCTACCCCAGTGAGCGAAATAAAGGGTTCAGTTTGACATTCCAACCACCTTAAGAAGGCCGGTGTGTACAACGGCCAAAACGTAATAAATATGGCGACAAAGATGAGGACAATAGTCCGAATAATGTAAATAGTGTAAAAATTGTTTATTTTTTATATTAATTTATTTTTTAATTTAACTTTTTTGTATATTTTTAATTGCAATCTTTTGTCCTCATTGTTTTCCTCTATTTCAAACAATATATTTTTTGTTTGATCTACCCTCATCACCTGACTGATCTACCGTCATCACCTGACTGATCTACCCTCGTCTCTCCTGACTGATAACCTGAAGGACACATCAAGAAAATTTTCCATTAATTTCTCTCTCCCCAGCGTCATCATTTTGATAACCACTGGACATTCACATTATCTATATCCTCTGTTTTCTTAATTTCTCCAATTAGCCCTAACCCACTCCAACTCCCATTCCACTCCAGCCTACACCAACCCTGACTTATCACAACACAATGCTTCTTGCATCTGAATTGCTTCAGCCAAAGTTTGCATTTTTGTCCTTCTTGTCCACAATGCCGCTTGATTAATGATACTCCTTGCTTAATAATTTTTGTTTTTTCTTTTTTGTTTATACCTCTGATGAATCATTCCTTGCACCTTACTCCTTCCAACCTTTGCCAACCCCCTCCTCTAGCATTATCCCATTTTAGTTATCAATCTTCACTTTCCAGCCTTTCAGAGTTCAAAAATATTTGCGGTGATATTTTTCCACCCTACACCTCCTCTCCCTGCAGATGAAACATTGCTGGCCTCTTGCTAATCTAACACCTATTCTCATAGCAACTGTTCGGGTTAACGACATTCCTTGGTTCCAGGCCTTTATAGCGAGGACCTGCTAGGCCACGTAGACATAGGAGTCAATTCATCCTCATTCTCTTGATATTCTATTGGTAAGGAAGAAGTACCACTCTGACAGCTTCTTGCCTAGATTAGTTACTTTGCGGAACAGACTCCCAAAAAGCTACTTACTTGGCCACTATGATCTTAACCTCTTCAAGTCTAGGGCCAGCCATTATCTATCCTACATATCCTCATAATCTACTATTCTTATGTCCATAAAACAACCTTAAAAGGTAACCCTCTATCTTGGGAACGGACTCCCAAAAGGCTGCTTCTTTTGTCACTATAACCCTAGGACCCGCTAGGCCACATACTTATAAGAGTCAATTCATCCGCATTCCCTTGGTATTCCATTGGTAAGGAAGAAGTACCAGTCAGACATCTTCTTACCCAGAACTGTTACTTTGCAGAACAGACTCCCAAAAGGCTGCTTCCTTGGTCACTATGATCTTAACCTCTTCAAGTTAAAAAAGAAAAACTCCCCCACCTCTTTCTAAGGTATATGCCTACTATGAAAAATTACCTTAAATCTTTTTAATAGTCTGCCTTGCATTGAGCCATAGCTCATGTGGCCCACTGTTTGGAAAAAGTTAACCATTCCTGATATAGAATTTTTTTTTTTTTCGTTAAATTCACCCAAGCAAGGCAGTAAAGCCACTAAGACACAAGGGGTTACTGAGTGTGAAAGAATTAGAAAACAGAAACATTATTAAGAAGTGAGAATAATAGAAGAATCAGGAAGACAGTAGATGATGCTTGAGATTGCATTTAAATTTTTGAAGATCAAAGTTGGCTGGAAGGCATGGAGCTGGAAGAGTGTTCCACAAGCAAGAAGTGTGAGAAAAGAAACTGTTACAGTTACATCTAGCCAATTCACCTGTAATCTGATGGAACCTTGTTTCTAAAATAGTACTGCGCTTAAATTCATAAAGTCTAGGTTCCATAGCAAAGAGTGATATTTATTCTGCATTATGTACAGAAATGTGGCATAATGTCAAAAAGGGAGATGGGGGAAAGGATGGTCTTCTTCTGTCTTAACAGTAAACTTAGCTAGCTACGATCAGTGACCCAAACATAGCACGATATTCCTTACATCAAAGCAACGCATTCTTACTTAGCATTCTTACAACATCCACCATAATACCTCAGTGTCTCTATGAAAATTCTAACTAGTCCCTATATATACAATTCATGTCTGTGGGGGTAGGGGAATAAAATAACAATTTTAAAATATAAACCCCAATGAATATTTACAAATATGAAACAAAACTATTTACAAGAAAATAACCAAAATAGCGAAGAGTTCACCTGAACAGGTGCCATAAAAGTACACCCTTGTGCAAATTAATTGAAACAACCACTTTAGTTTCATTTCTTTCACCATATGTTAAGTTTTAGGCCCACTGGAGTGACAGGGTGTAATTGATTTTTATTTTTTCCTCAGATTAAGTTATTTACAGTGGTGTACTGTAATATGAATTTATTTTCAGAGTGTATGAAGAATTTTGCATTATACATGATTGTATCAAATTTTTATCATGCCCAGACACAATTGTCTCAACTGTTGATTAGTTGTCCTACAGCCATTGTCTATGATGGATGTTACTCCAAGGAAGCTTATGAAAATTGTAACACTGCACAAACACATTTAACAAGCTTTACCAGTGAGCAAATCAAAGTACTATAGACTGGCCCAGAAACTCACCTAATTTAAATCCAACTGATAATCTGTGGTCAATTTGCAAGGAATGACTTCGTGGAATGAACATACAAAGTAGTCACGTTTCATTGGAAAAATACAAAAAAAAAATGTTATATAGGAATAAGGTGTTGCTGCCGACACTTGAGTTTGAACATAGATCGCGGGAGAGTAAACAGAGGCGATCCCATTATTGAATTAAGTAGACCACGTGACCATAGAGGAAATGCATGTTTGTAGGAAGTAGCTGATGACTGATGATTGGCATTTCTATGTTATCCTCTGTATTATACAGATCGTTACTGATCGCTATTTCTAGTCTCTCCTCTATTAAATAGACCGCTATTCTCTACTTTATTCACTATACTATTTCTCTATTCAGATCACTATATGGGTTACTTACGAGCGAGTATTATCGAGCAAGTACTATTAGTGCAAGTTTATTCAAGGGCGTCTGACACCAGCATTGTTCAATTTCGTACTATAGTTGTATCTGCAATTACAAAGTTTCTACTACAACGAGCATTATGAAAGTGACAACGAGTATTCGTTGGCATTACAAAAGTGGCAACGAGTGTTTGTTGACATCACAAAAACAAAGGAAATAATAACAGAATTTTTCATTTTGTCTTGATTAATTTGCACAAGGGTGTATTTATAGAAAAGGCACAAGGAAACAAATTTACGGTGGTGGGAAAGTGATTGAAGCCAAAATGCCAGGTCAGAACCAATAATATTGTGGATTCTATGGATTAAATCAAGAATCTTTAAATATATAGCAGGGGCACTGGACCATATGTGGCAGCAATATTCAAAGTGTGGATGAATAGTAGACTTATAGATATGCAAGATAGATTCTGGAGAGAAAAATTGTCTAGCACGGTGCCGTAAACCAACTATTTTAGCAGCAGACCTAGCAACGGATTCAATATAGTCTTTCCACTTGATGCCAGCTGAAAATGTCAGCCTGTGCAGTGTAATGAGTCACTCTCCACGAGGTTAGCGTCATAATAAATTTTAAGAAATTTATTTTCTTTATGAAATTAAACATGCCATTTAGAAAGACCGATCTAGATCTTTCTTTTTCGACTCTCTCCACCCCACACTCTAGCCCAACTCACTTTGCCTTATGACAACACAAAACTACTAGCATCTAAATTACTTTAGCTAAAGTCTGTTTTCTTTTTCAGTCTACTGCCTGATCAAAAACACTCCTTGCTAAACCATTTTTGTTTTTCTTATTTGTTTGTTCCTCTGGGCAGTGGTGGTGGGGGGATCATGATTCCTATCCTCACCCACCTTCCCTGCTTTAACATTACTCCATTTTAGTCATCAGTTTAACTTTTTTTTTTTTTTTAAGTACTAATCAACAGTTGATTGTCTCACTTGGTAGTTTTGGTAAGCAGGACTCATTCTCCGGTCATTTTAGACTGATTCTTGGTAATTACCTGCTCTGTTCATTTGACCTTGAACACACATCCCTCAGAAGTTGTTTGCCTATGACCTGCCACACCATGTACATTGAGGTGAACCACCATCATTCCCTTTGTATTCCTTTAGTAAGGAGCAAGCTCCTTCACAAGAATCGATGCTTAGGGGAATTTGATTAATTGATTTGTTTTTTTTTACAGCTCATAATTTTTAGATTGTAGGAATACTTCTTTTTTTTTCTTTTTTTTTTTGAGATAATGATGATTTAGCAATATATGCCTTACTAATTAACCCATAGCTGGGGGAGAAGAGGTTGATTTATATCTAATCAGAATTTGATAAATAAATTATGATGTGGATATAAAATGGGGGTCAATTCTATATTACAAACAATGTATAAACTGATCTCTCACTTTGTAGCCACAGTAGTTTCTTTAAATTTATATTCTAGAGGGTGTAAATAAATGTAAAAGACATGCCTGTGTAGCTAATTTTATTGATTGATTGATTTGTTTTCTATGGTTTATCAACCCCTTGCAGGTTATTCAAAGCCAGAAAATATTTTTAGATTGTAAGAATTTTTGGGTGATAATAATGATTTACTGATACAAGTCATACTAATAAATCCATAGCCAGTGAAAGAAGAGGTGGATTCATACCTTTCCCAAAGGGTATTTACGGGTAAGTGAATATAACGAACCCAACTGGAATTGGAACTTGGTTCTTCAATCTTCAATTCTGAGCCATTATCCATTACACCACTTGCACATCCAAGTTTACAGCATCTGGTATACCCAAGCATCGCCCATCTATGTACTGACCAAGGTTGACATTGCTTAACTTCAGTGACCATATGAAAACTGGTGTTTCAATGTAATATAGCCATAAGCCTGTTGCTTTGTGGAACAGAATCCCAAGAGGATGCTTTCCTGACCACTACAATACTAACTGCTTCAAGTCTATGATTAACTGTTATCGTTCCCACATATCCCCATTAACTGCAGCCTTCAGTAACTATCTACCTTGAGTGGCACTTAAGCCTTGGATAGTGTGTAGATTATTAAAAATTAAATTAATTCAGAGAGTAAGAGGCAGGGGAAGTTATCATGTTAGCTCGTTACCCATATAGGTTTTGATGTGTGAAATATCTTCCCTGTGATTTATATTTCAATATCTGTATATATGCTTTCAAACAAAGTACAAACTGTAAAAATTGCTGGTAGTCTCCATTCTTCGATATGGATGTGAAACATGGACACTGTTGGCAGAAACAGAGAGAAGGGTCGAAGCGTTTGAGGACAAACGTATGAGTAAACTCTTTGGCATCTTCTACTGGGAACATAAAACCAATGCGTTTGTGCGGAAAAGGGTTGTAAGTTTTGTGGTCCACCAGGAACCACTTCGCGCCACTGTCAAACGGAGAAAAATGGCGTGATTTGGCCACATTACAAGACACGACAGCCTGTGCACGATCATCATGCAAGACACTGTTGAAGGTGGACATGAGAGAGGACTCCAACGCAAAAACTGGTTGGACAATGTCAAACCATGGACAGGTATGACTATACCAGAATTGCTGATGGCTGCCGTTCATAGATCATTGTGGAGATTTAGTGTGGCTTCTGCATTCAGACGACCCCCCCCCCAAATGATTACAAAAGGCCAGGGGATGATGATGATGATGCATAGCTTTCTGCTCATATCCAAGAATGTCTGTCTACCTGGTTGGCTAGCTAATCCCAGTTGCAGGTGCCTGCTCAGGAACATCTGTTTTTTTTTTTTTTTTTTTTTCTTCAATGCCCACAGAGTCAACTTGTAGTTTATACTAGACTGAGCGGGGCCTTACACTTCCTGGGAGAGAGTGCAAAATCTGGTGTGATCTGTATTTGAACTCAAACTCGGTCATGATAACTTGAGACTTTATGCTACCACAATCATTGATGGCTTCCGAACACTTGCATGTATCCAGTTTCACTCATAAGATTTGGGTCAACTTGTGTTGTTGTTCTCAAGCACTTGCCAACAGTGCCGCCTGCTGGGATCAGATCCCCAGGTTGATGTTATGAATTGATTGATTCATTTTGTATGTCTTATTAACCCTTTTCAGGTTATTTAAAGCCAGAAAATATTTTTAAATTGTAAGATTTTTTTTTTTTTTTGAGATAATAATGTTTTAGTGGTGCAAGTATTACTAATTAACCCATAGCTGGGGGGAGAAGAGGTGGATTCATACTTTTCCCAAGGATATTTGTATGTAAGTGAATATAACGAACACAATTGAATTGGAAGTCAGTTCTCTGATTTCCAATTCCGAAGCGTCATCCTACACACATCAGAGCTTACAGAGCCTGGTATTACCAAGCGGTCACCAATCTAGGTACTGACCAAGCTGGACGTTGTTTAACTCTAATTAACAATTCCGAGCCATTACCTATTAGACCGCATGCACATCCAAGCTTATAGCATCTGGTATTCACTTGGTTACCCATCTAGGTACTGACCAGGCTCAATACTGCTTAACTTTGGTGTTACAATGTGATGTAGCTGTATCAAGAATCACAGTAAATATCCAGAATAAATGTCCTCTACACAGGCATGCAAAATAAAAGATTAAAATGCATATATTTTCTCATTTTAATTATGGCAGCAAAAACATTTTCAAATTTCTTAAACATTATATTGCTCAATTATTGAAGAATTTTCTAGAATGGATAATTTTCAAATATTAAAAAAAATAATTAGTAATTAAATGCAATGTTAATCATTACCTTTTCTCTTCTTAATACACGTTCTTTTATTGTCCTCTCTCTTTCATTATGACACTAATTCATTGGGTCTTAGTGGCTTTATTGCCTTGCTTGGGATGAAATTATTAAAAGAAATAAAAATAAATCATTATTATTTCCCCCCAAATTCTTTTAATTTAAGATATATGTTCTGGCTTTTTTAATCTTAAAAAAAAAATTATCAATGATTGCTCTTTTTTTTTTTTACAGCCCAAAAGTCTACAGAATATTTTATTAAAAAGATAGTTAAAAACATTAAAAATGAAACAATATTTGTTTTTACTTTTTGATTCAGTGCATAATTTTAGACAGCTTAAAATTAAATTTTTGATCTATTTTTTTTTCTTTCTGGGGACTTTGAAAATATAGAATATTAAGTGTTAAATCATTTTATGTGAGATGTCCTTTCAAGACGTAGGCGATCATGGCTCTCCACCTCCTCCCTCTATCCCTTGCAGCTCTCAACAAGTTCCTTCGCTCTGCTTCCTCCCCAGACCACATCCTGTCATCCACTTGCTCAAGCTTGTCAGGTATGTCACACGCTGCTTTCCCTTGTCTCTCTTTCCCTCTATTTGACCTGTGAGTATCAGATTCTCCAGGCCCTCCTTCCTCATTATGTGTCCCAGAAACTTCAGCTGCCTCTTTCTAATGCTAAGATTTCAAAAATATAATTGAAGGCCAATTAAAATAGGCTCTAAATTTCTATCAATTTGTCTTACAAAATTCCCTTTTCATAAATAAATTAAAACGGAAATAAATAAGTATCCAAAATATACGCTCCACAGGGTGCAGTTATTTCGACCGTGCTGAGATTAGAAACCATGTCTCTTGGTCGGAATACTAACATTCTAACCCCCTTTGTCATGCGCCCATCTGTACATCTAACAGTCAGTGGCTAGACTTCTCTAATTTTCAACTCAGGAAAGTGTAAGTAAGAATGGATCATTTGAAATGTAAGAAAAGAATAGGAATATAGAATCAATAGTCTGAACAACTCTTGATATATATATATGCTGTATTTCTCAGCACATAACCTGCGTCTATAATTTGACAAGGCATATCGGATTAAGGAAAATGCTCATAGCATTCAACTGATGATTTATTCATGCTGATATCTTTTTTTTTTTTTCTTTTTTGCAACAAAATTCATTCTACTGTCATCAGAAATCTTGTATATCAAACAGGTGTTTTTTTTTGTTTTTTTTAAAATATCTTAACATTATTTGTATTTGTAATCATAATTTCATTATTTTAATCACATATATTTAATTATGTAGTCATCTGTGGAAAAGTGTGGCAAACATTTTAACATTATTTTAATTTATAATCAGAATTCAATCATTTATAATCATATATTTTGAATTCTGAGATTACCAAGGGACTAAAGTGCCAAGCAGGAGGTTTTTTTAATATTTTAACATGATTTTGATTTATAATCAGAATTCAATCATTTATAATCATATATTTTGAATTCTGAGATTACCAAGGGACTAAAGTGCCAAGCAGGAGGTTTTTTTAATATTTTAACATGATTTTGATTTATAATCAGAATTCAATCATTTATAATCATATATTTTGAATTCTGAGATTACCAAGGGACTAAAGTGCCAAGCAGGAGGTTTTTTTAATATTTTAACATGATTTTGATTTATAATCAGAATTCAATCATTTATAATCATATATTTTGAATTCTGAGATTACCAAGGGACTAAAGTGCCAAGCAGGAGGTTTTTTTAATATTTTAACATGATTTTGATTTATAATCAGAATTCAATCATTTATAATCATATATTTTGAATTCTGAGATTACCAAGGGACTAAAGTGCCAAGCAGGAGGTTTTTTTAATATTTTAACATGATTTTGATTTATAATCAGAATTCAATCATTTATAATCATATATTTTGAATTCTGAGATTACCAAGGGACTAAAGTGCCAAGCAGGAGGTTTTTTTAATATTTTAACATGATTTTGATTTATAATCAGAATTCAATCATTTATAATCATATATTTTGAATTCTGAGATTACCAAGGGACTAAAGTGCCAAGCAGGAGGTTTTTTTAATATTTTAACATTATTTTGATTTATAATCAGAATTTAATCATTTTTAATCAAGCGTATCTTTCCAATATTTGCTTTTTTCTACCTGCATTTATATATGTTACAAATAAAACTATGCGCAAGTGTCTATTAAAGAATGAAAAATTTTTGCAGATTTTGACATCATTCTGGTTGGGGTGGGGTCTTCTTTTTTTGTCCAAATTCAAGAATTTGCTTTGCTCATGTAAGTCTAAAAAAAAAAATACTATATTAAATTCATGATTTTTTATCTGTAATGTTGAATGTGTTAGTCAACATTTTAAAAAAAATCTCAAGTTGATGTTAAAAATTACAGCAAAACACTGTTGATGTATTTAAGATGGAACAATCTATTATGACATGTCTCTAATTTGTATTTAGATACATTGTATTTATTTTCAATCTTTCTAATTGAATTGTTCACTTATATTGTATATGATCCATTATTGTACATAATTAGGTTACAATAAATTTTATATGAATATTACCTTATGAAAATTGAGAATGAGTAGAGTTGAGGGCCTGTATCATAGATTGGAGGCACAAGACCCTTGCACCGACCCTGGAAGTGAACTGTAGTCATGTGAAAAGACTGTCGGAGTCAGTAGAAGTGACACAGGGACCACATCATGAACAATATTAAGACTTGTATTATCGTCCCTAGCTTATTAGAAAAGTTGATGTAAAAAATTGCCACAAAACATTGTTGATTTTATGCGTGTTGTAATGGATAATAGCTCAGGATTGTTAATCAGAGAGCTGAGTTCCAGTTCCCATTGGGTTTGTTATATTCAATGACATGCAAATACCCTTGGAAAAGGCATGAATCTACCCCTTCTTAAAACCCCAGCTGTGGATTAATGATTAAGCCTTGTATCACTAAATCTTTATTAGCCCCCCCCCCCATCTAAAAGTATTTTCTGGATTTAAATAACCTGCAAATCATTGTTAAGCTGTAGAAAACGAATCAATCAACCTATACATCAGTCAGTTATGTACCATGCGTGATACATGTTTAGGCAATCATGTATCTTTCGATACATGACCGACGAGACAGATTTTTTCCTGCAGTAGGTTGCCATTTCTTTCTGCAGTAGACCAGTTGCCATCCAAGGCTATAGAACCCGGTCTGTCCTGCTATTTATGCATAGCTGTTGAGAGAAGAAGAGAATTCATACCTTTCCAAAGGGTATTAGCATGTAAGTGAATGTCCTGGATCTGACTGGAATTTGAACTTGGCTCTCCGATTCCTCAATGTGGCAGAGAGCACTGGTCACCCTTGAAATATTAATAATTATAGTAATATAGAATTTTGTTTATAGGTGAGAAAAGTAATCTGTGGCGAAGTTTGTACCCGGAGAATCTGTGCTTTGTCAGAATTATTAATATAAAATGTCAAAACAATAGTGTTTATATGAACTATGGAATACCAAATGAGAAGAAAAAACTGTTCATTTAATTGTGATGCAGAAGAGGTCAGTAATCAGGTTGTATTCTAAGTTACCAACACTCCGGGTTTTTGTTGCTACCACTGTGTTTATTTAAGCGCATGTTTGTGCGAAAACAAACAGTTAAGTTGGAATTGGAGCTGGGTGAAGTCAAGTCGAAGTTGCAGTTGACCAGAGAGAGGAAGATAGGCAGTGAGAGTGAAAGCAACCACTTGCTGTTGTAATAAGGGAGGAAGTGAACTCAAGTTATCTACAATATTGGCACAATACTGCCAGTGAACCCCCTTATATCCTGATATTGAAATAATTACAGCAACTAGTAAGAACAGAAAGGGTGAACCCGAAAACTACTTCTCTCCTTTCAGAATTATTTGCAATATTTTTTTTCTGGACTTTATTTCATATACACTACTTGTAAAAGAAGAATTATTCTTTTTGTATCAATTTCTTCCTTATATACATATATGTAAATTTTTCTTTGGACTCAAATCAACTTGTTCATATTTGATTTTTCTGCTTGGTCCAATTCTCACCCCAACGAACTTGCAGGAAAATCAGCTGCATCGTCTGGGATCTACGATTTGTTAATTGCTCTCCAGGATCAAAAGAATCGTAACATGGCTGGAAAGTGGAATTGAATCGACATTGTGAACCAGAGACTTTAATTGAATCTGTAATACTGGACCAGAACAGGACCAACGGCCGGTCTTGTAAAGTAGATCGATCCAATGGGGTCAGGATAGGTGTTACATCAATCCGAGCCACTATACATATAAAAACATGATACTTGTAAAAAATATCGGCCTGGGGTGACCAGTATGCTTATAAGAAATTGCTATCCCCACAACTACTGCTCTAGCTCTGCTGATTGTTTGATTCAAATAGGGGAGCTAAATATGGCTGACCCCTGTCATAACCTTTTCCCATCCAATGATCGCTATAAATACCACTCTTAATTAATTTGATATTATTTTCATATATGGCTTATTTTTTGTTGTGGTGGTGGTGATTACAACAACAAAGATGAGGATAATAGTTTGCATGTAAACTGCTCAAGCTAATTAGGCATGATCAATAGTCTGAACAAGGACAGTGCATTCAAACCCTCGGTCACGTTGACTTGGAACTTTGTGCTAGCATAACCATCAATGGCTCCCAAGTGGTTCCGTCTACCCAATTTCATTTGGGTCAACTCATGTTCATGGATTTCAAACACTTTCTAAATGAACTGCATGCCGAAATGCCCCTCTGCCCACCAGACCAATAACATCAAGAACTCATGCCCAATGAGTAAATCTCATGAAACGATCAGCCTACAGAACCCCAAACTGTGGGTAAATGTTGCTCATTTTGGGATCAAATCAAGGTAATTAGAATAAAAATAGATTATTTAAATTCTATGGCTGAATTCAGAAAAGATGATATTTTTGTAGGCACATATTCAACTGAATATCGTATTTGCATTGACACTCTGATTAATAAACATCAGCCAATCAAGCAATACAGATTACAGTTATGTCACTCGCTCAGTTTATTTCTGGCTTGGCTCATCAAAACTTTTCAAATCCTCTAGAAAAAATTTTGCCCTTATTCTGAGAATATGATGCACACTAATTTTAATAGCAGAAAATGCATTTCCAGTGACCTCCCTCCCTCTCCTCACTTCTAGATTTAACACTCTATTCCAGTGGAGTCGATGTCCTCTACATGATGATTTTACCTGCTTTTGGCGACCCCCTTTCAGTTTAACACTTCTGCTTTATCTTACACGGAACAATGGTTTGATCCTGTGGAAATCTTTTTAAGAAAATGTTAAGAATCTTAAGAATTATCTTTTTGTTCAATGTTACCCCCCCCCACTTTGTTATATTTGCTTTCTTTTTTACTCATATTTGGCATTATAAAAAAAAATTATTTGCCTACAAAACTTTTTCTTTTATTCTCTTTTTCTCTTTCTCTTTCTTTTTCTCTTTCTCTTTCTTTTTCTTTTTCTCTTTTTTTCCCTTTTTCCCTTTCTCTTTTTCCATTTCTCTTTTTCCCCTTTTTCCTCTTTTTCCCCTTTTTCCTCTTTTTCCCCTTTTTCCTCTTTTTCCCCTTTTTCCTCTTTTTCCCCTTTTTCCTCTTTTTCCCCTTTTTCCCCTTTTTCTCTTTTTTCCCCTTTTTCCTCTTTTTCTCTTTTTTCCCCTTTTTTCTCTTTTTCCCCTTTTTCCTCTTTTTCCTCTTTTTCTCTTTTTTCTTTCTCTTTTTTCTTTCTCTTTTTCTCTTTTTTCTTTCTCTTTTTCTCTTTTTTCTTTCTCTTTTTCTCTTTTTTCTTTCTCTTTTTCTCTTTTTTCTTTCTCTTTTTCTCTTTTTTTCTTTCTCTTTTTTTCTTTCTCTTTTTTTCTTTCTCTTTTTCTCTTTTCTCTTTTTCTCTTTTCTCTTTTTTCTTTCTCTTTCTATACTATATATAGTGTAATTATTATTCTCAATGTTATTTTTGTGGATACACATTTGAGTAGAAACCCTGTTTATTATATATATATATATATATATATATATATATATATATATATATATATATATATATTTTTAACAGTATTAATTTTGTCTACCAGTCTGTATATTTGAGAGCCTTAAACAAAAATGTGCTCTCTGACGGTGCTCAAATTTGCATCTCCCTTTGTAAGGAAAACCACTATCTGATGGTTTATGCTTTAGACTCCTTAACCACAGTGAGTGTCACCGCCCAGCAAATCAATTCCCCTTTTAAACAAGAAAGTCCATATCTGTTTTTTCTTTTTTCTTTTTCTTTTCTCTTTTTCTTTCTTCATTTTCTGATTCGAAATATAAAAGTAATTTCTCAGGAATTGATAGATTTTATTTTTAATCCGACATTTATTTCTTATTACTATAGACTGTTTTCGTTTATCAAACTGTCGGACATTCTTTTGTCCCTACGAGAAATAATTTGTAATATCTTTTTAAACAATTTTGCAACTCTTTCTTGTCATGGTCTAATAGAAAAAAATATTTATAAGAGAATTTTCTGCACAACATCATTTGGGCCCCATTTTTCTTTCTTTCTATTTTCATTCCAACTTTTTTTTTTTTCTTTTTTTTTCATTTCCACAAACATTGAAAGTGATTTCTTTTCACCTGTAATGTACTAGAAACTCAGGTGTATGATCTGATCTCTTCTGCCTCATGTTTGCTTGGTAACCTGCTCTGTTGACTGACATATTGACTGGGTAAAGTGGGATGACGCCAAAGGGGTGTTGGGGGGGGATTTTCTTTTCTTTTTCTTCTCTCTCTAAAAATAAAAGATCAGTCAGCTTCGCCTGTCCTTGGACTTAGTTACTGATCAACCTGACGAGACTGAAATGCTTTCACTCGGTGATGATATGTAATCTCAGGTGGAGGCTTTCTACAAGTATTGTTCTTTGAAATGGATATTATTATTAAGAGAGTGGTAAGGTCACCTAGACCTCCATTTGAATTTAGTATCTCTCTCACTCATTGATGTGTGCATATATATATATATATATATATATATATATATATATATGTACATTAAGTTTCTAAATAATTAAAATTTATTAAACTATAGACATGAGTTAATGGTTTTTTTGCCGACATCAACAAATTTTCACATTAAATAATTAGCATAAAAAAATAAAAAATTTCATGGTTTAATAAAGGGTTTAAAAGTTTAACCCAATCACAAGATAAAAAAAACCCTTTATGAAGTCGTCAAAAAAACAAATTGTAGTTCAGTGCGACACGTTTATATATGAACAGCCCTTTTAGAAAAAAAAAATCATTAGACACTTAACGGTGTACAATGGTGCCAATACCTCTCTGTTGCTAAGACAAACTAGATGATGTGCATATAGGAATGTCATCATTCGCTTTGAAATGGACACCCCCGGCCCTGCCTTGGCTTGGGCTCTTTCCGAGGGTGACTGATATATTGATACAAATTGTTAACCCTTATGCCCCCTATTGGACTGGTCGCATCAGCCATTTCCATAATAATTAATTCTACGAATGAATATGCTTATAAAGATGCGTAAACTTCAAGATTAGTTATTCCAAAAATTTTGCTTGAGGATGAAATATATATACAATTGGGAGAAACAAATATTCATACACATATAAATTTTTAATTTATTGTATTTCCAACTTATGAATAAACATACTTTTCATATAATCAACTGTACACAGATGCATAATAACTAAATATGCATAGAAAACAGAAAAAAATAATTTGATTTAATAGAAATAAATTGCATTTATCCATTTTAATGGGTGAAAAAAGTATTCGCACAATGCAAATTTCAGATTTTAAAACTTTTAAATTGCATTAATACTCTAGATTATTCAAGTGGAATATTCTAGACTGTTCCAATAATGTTATCAGTAGTTATTTTTAGCCTAGAAAATACAAACAGAACATTCTGTAATTGATTTTTGGGCATAATAACATATGAACAATTATTAAAATATTTTTCAGACTTAGTCCATTTCATAATATGATGTCATTTGTTTACATTAAGATACGTTTTGAGCAGATCTGATCATTCAAGAAAAATCCTGGGAAATTTTTGTTTAAAAACAGTAGTTTAACCTTGCCAACCTTCCTCTGTAGCTAAATAGCATAACATGTCAGGCTATATGACGGTTCCATATAGAATACAGGTTTGATTCCTGTCAGAGGACACATTTTGTATGAGATTTCTCAAACATTCAGGCCGGAAAATGTTGTTAATAATGTTTATTATAAACAGAGCATTTAATTAAATAGTTGTATCTATAAAAATAATGTATAAACAATATATATATATATATATATATATATATATATATATATATATATATATATATGTATATGTGTGTGTGTGTGTGTATGTGTGCAGGTATGCTGAAAAATAGGAAAGAACACGTTAGGTAAATAATCCGGAGTTCTTTAGTATTTTTGTTTTTAGTAATTTTTATAACACAGCCCTGAAAAATAGCGGATACAAAAGCGCTGACATAAGCTATAGAAACAATAGTATCAATAGTAAGAAAAACAGGAAAAGAAAGATCATATGGTATACCCCTCCGTTCAACCAAATGGTCAGTACTAAACTAGGGCATAAGTTCCTCCAGAGGGCTCACTGAACATCTGATAACGGCTGTCAATATTGGATTTCTTCCATCAACCGTTGGTTGCAGTGACTTCTACAGTTTTACAAAAGTCCCATCGAATGCTCCGTACTGGGTATGACAATAAACTACATCTGCACCCTGGGTAAGACAATATACTACGTCCAACTGCAAGGCCTCTGATCAGGAGGTTTTGAGGAGTGTGGAACCACCTCTTAATTGCTGGTGTTCCAAGGTCTCCCCTGACCCGGAGTAGTAGCACTTGTTAGGGTCCCAGCTATGGGCAAATAGTTTGCCCCCAAATTTGGGTCAAAACTCTATGAAAGGAAAATACATCCTCATTAAACGATCCATAGATTCGGAAAATACCCTCCATGACACTATAAATACTTAAAATGGTAAGATTTTTTAATCTAACCTGTTAACAAGCCAATTTATATTTGAAAGTGTAAAAATAAGTTTTAATACCAGAAATAGTTTGTAAAAAAAATTATTACCAGCAATACATTTAAAAAAAAAAAAATTACCAGAAATAAAATTTTTGTTGGCTTTAAATAAAACCCATTGAGGTTGATATGGTGTAAAACAAACCAAACCAAACCATTGAATGCCCATGTTGTGACTGATCTCAAGCAACCAGAAATCTGCTGCAGGAGTTGGTATATCATGGCTAACTGTGGCTTTGGCAGTTATAATGAGTGAGATAACAACTCTTTTTAATTTTAACAAATCATTTATACAAGGTAATATCAGAAAACAATACAAGCTTCAAAGAAAAACTGTCGGGGTGATGGACAATTACAACTTAAGACTTAATTACTCACTCTGGGCGTCTAATTGTTGGTTTTAGGTTTGTACATGGGTTCATGAGGTAGTCTCGTCAGTTCTTAGGCACCTTCTCATTCAAATCTAAGTGATAACTATTACTCAGAGTTCTTCTGTAGACTTTGCTGAACTAGTCTGCTGATCTGTTCCACCCAACCTTCAGTTCTACTCTGCTCGACTTGTGGCCCCGTTCACTCTGAAAGCCTCAAAATGCCTGGTTTTTATAATACTTTGCCCGAGACCGGATAGGGGTTGACTGGTATAGAAATATCAACCATTCTCTTGTCTCAACTGAGATTTTCCAATTTTGAGCAATTATCCAGCCCCTTAGTGCCAGTGAAAAGGTTAATCCACACCTCAAACTCCAACTTGCCTTCTCCGGCATCTCTGACTTCTACTCATAACTGCCACCTCCTCTTCTTCCTCCAACTTCCTTAGAAACAACCTGTTACTACTCTCTTTGGGGTGTCACTTGATCTGGTTGACCAATCCCTTTCTATAGACCGTAACAAGGGGTGGTCTGAATGTTAATTAAAAGCTAACCATGTCAACTACTTTACGTCAATTCAATTTTTTGAAAAGAAGAACACCCTTTGAAAAACTTATCATCCGCTTTCTGCTAGACACCAACAAAAGCATCAAGAAATGGCTGTATAGATTTATTTTATGGAGAAATCAAATCCCCAGAAAAAGATAAAAAATATTTAATTCTCTTTTCTTTCAGGCCACATACGACAATTCCTCTAATGATTATCTTCAAGTGAAGAATTATTATCCAAATTATAATAATATATAAAGTTACTTGTTATGGATTGTATTTGAATTATATAACGATAAGAGTTTGAGGAATTTTCTAATATAGCTTATTATGTAATGGACAAAGTCCAACAATTATTTTAAGACATTTTTAATAAACAGTATTAAACAACATTTACCGGCCTGAATGTCCGAGAAATTTTCATAGAAAATATTCGGCCACTGACTGGAATCGAACCTGTATCCCATATGGAACCGTCATATAGCCTGATGTGCCTTTAATTGATTTGGCCACAGAGGAGTGTTCGGTTAGCAAAGTCAATTTTACTGTCTTTAAACTACAATCTCTCGCGTACATTCATATCTGCTCATGGCGTATCCAAATGTTAACAAATGATGTCACACATTATGAAATGGACAAAGTCCGACAATTATTTTAAGACATTTCTTATGTTTATAGGTTCTTTTTATAGATACAATTATTTAAGTAAATGCTCTGTTTATAATAAACAGTATTAAAACAAAGCACGTCAGGCTATATGACAGTTCTGTATAGGATACAGGTTCGATTCCTGTCGGAGGACGCATATTTTCTATGACAATTTCGCGGACATTCAGGTCCGTAAATGTTGTTAATACTGTTTATTATAAACAGAGCTTTTACTTAAATATTTATATCTATAAAAAAGAATGTATAAACATAAAAATATTTTAAAATATAGCTTATATAAATCAATACCAACCGAATTTTACTTATTTCAAGAAATACATCTCTCAGATGCCCTGGCACACGTCATCACTGATATTTTTAGCTATGGTTCATGAAGAGTTTTGTGTCTTACAACACCATACCCTTTCTCCACAGTAACTTGATTGATATTGATCAGATATTAACTCATGCACAAGCCAGAATTCTTCTCATAATGCTATCCTAACCCATTGTTCCAAAAGAACTCCTTAGGCCTTTATGATCTAATTCCGATCTCTTCTAGTTCACTGGCTTCTACTATGCTCTTCTATAAAAAGGAAGAAGTAGTGACCATTTTCTTAGCCAATATAGTGATACTCTCATCTTTCACTGGCAAGCAAAAATCCCTCAGCCCAATGATAACATATGCATTCTAATAAATTTATCCTAATTTACAAATTAGTAGTTCGAAAACACTTATTACTCTTAACTAATATCCTATGGGTAATTACTGTGAATTTAGATTGATTATCAAATATAATTCGATTTATTTTCCTTGAACCATTTTCTTTTCTCAAACTCACAGTATATTGAAGACAAGAGGAACAGAGGTAAGCAGCAAATAACCTATCTAACAAACTTATGTAGATTGTTGGCAGGGTCTTCTTTCAGACAAGCAATATGGCTTTCGTTTCTCTAGTTCAACTGTTGATGTGTTAATGGTTATTGCTGAAAGAGAGTCTATCAAACTTTAGATAAGAATAGTGTTGCTGTTGCTTTAGATATCTCAAAGGCATTTCACAAGTTTTGGCATACTGATCTTCACAAGTTGAAAGCTTGTGATTTGGGATAAACTTTTTAACTGATTCAGTTTTTCTTATCAAATCACAAAATTCTAGTCTTGAATGGCCACTCTTCTTTTGATGCAGATTTCTCCAAGGCTTTATCCTTGTACCTATATTGTTCTTAATTTTCATCAACGACCTTCTCAATGTCATTAGTTTTCAACTTGGCATCTATGCTAATGACACAACAATTTACTCCTGTCTTAATAGTAAACCTGACAGGTTTGATAGGGTCAAATTGGCTGCTGATCTAAAAAATGATCTACAATCTGTTGTTAACTGGGGCAAGAAATGTGTTGTATCCTTAAAAAAGGTTACCAACAGACAGAGGTGGTACTCGAGTGAAAGGAACAGCAACACAGGCATAGATGAAAGAAAGTGAGCTTTATTGTAAAAGAGAATACACTACTGAAAGACAGGGAATCAGTTAGCAGGCTAGTAATTCCTGAAGAAAGGATATTTACCTTAACCCACCCTCTTCACATGGCAGGATATGGCACAAGGTCGTTTTTAATGCGGGGTCAAAACGGAGTTCGTAGGCTTGGGCAAAAATTTCCCGTAGACCCTGTAAAAAATGAGGTAGGGTAGCTGTTTAGCACCTCATACAAGACTCTACCCTTTGGCATAGCCTCGTCTGGGTTCCTCTCTGCTCGAAGGCAGAGAGTTTGAGCATCACAGTTGGAGACAAATCTCCAACTAATTGCCGAAGCAGATTACCCAGGTATATCCTATGCTCACTATATATATCTACCAATATAGTCAGTCCACATATACGATAGGGAGTGTGGGACATTCCATTACAACAAAATGGCTTGTTAATTTGAACACCTCCAGAACAAAATTGCTCCCTTCCCTTTTAATTGTCTTACAAAACCATTTTTGCCTTTCATCAGCATGGCTGTTGCAATCCTCCACAAGAGTCACTCATTGTACCATCATGGGTTAACATTTTCTACTGACATGAAGGGGAAAGATTATATTGAATCAATTGCTTGGTTTGCTACAAGGAATTTAATGTTACTGCCACATCTGGTCATGATTTTATCAAGAATCTCCAAATACATTGCAGAACTATGTATTTAGAGATTCTTGACAAAATCCAAAGAAGAATTTTCATTATTATCTGTCCTGACCTACTATCTCAGCTTCAGTCACTTTCCAACCAATGTAATGTAGATTCCCTCTGTCTTTTCTATAAATATTTTCATGCTAATTGTCCCGTTGAGCTTTCCTCTTTGGTCCCTAGACTTTATGAATTTAAGCCATAATATAGCTTCCCTCTGCCTTTTCTATAAATATTTTCATGCTAATTGTTCTGATGAGCTTTCTGTTTTGGTCCCTAGACTTTATGAATTTAAGCCATAATATAGCTTCCCTCTGCCTTTTCTATAAATATTTTTATGCTAATTGTCCCGTTGAGCTTTCCTCTTTGGTCCCTAGACTTTATGAATTTAAGCCATAATATAGCTTCCCTCTGACTTTTCTATAAATATTTTCATGCTAATTGTCCCGTTGAGCTTTCCTCTTTGGTCCCTAGACTTTATGAATTTAAGCCATAATATAGCTTCCCTCTGCCTTTCCTATAAATATTTTCATGCTAATTGTTCTGATGAGCTTTCTGTTTTGGTCCCTAGACTTTATGAATTTAAGCCATAATATAGCTTCCCTCTGCCTTTTCTATAAATATTTTTATGCTAATTGTCCCGTTGAGCTTTCCTCTTTGGTCCCTAGACTTTATGAATTTAAGCCATAATATAGCTTCCCTCTGACTTTTCTATAAATATTTTCATGCTAATTGTCCCGTTGAGCTTTCCTCTTTGGTCCCTAGACTTTATGAATTTAAGCCATAATATAGCTTCCCTCTGCCTTTCCTATAAATATTTTCATGCTAATTGTTCTGATGAGCTTTCTGTTTTGGTCCCTAGACTTTATGAATTTAAGCCATAATATAGCTTCCCTCTGCCTTTTCTATAAATATTTTTATGCTAATTGTCCCGTTGAGCTTTCCTCTTTGGTCCCTAGACTTTATGAATTTAAGCCATAATATAGCTTCCCTCTGCCTTTTCTATAAATATTTTTATGCTAATTGTCCCGTTGAGCTTTCCTCTTTGGTCCCTAGACTTTATGAATTTAAGCCATAATATAGCTTCCCTCTGACTTTTCTATAAATATTTTTATGCTAATTGTCCCGTTGAGCTTTCCTCTTTGGTCCCTAGACTTTATGAATTTAAGCCATAATATAGCTTCCCTCTGCCTTTTCTATAAATATTTTTATGCTAATTGTCCCATTGAGCTTTCCTCTTTGGTCCCTAGACTTTATGAATTTAAGCCATAATATAGCTTCCCTCTGCCTTTTCTATAAATATTTTTATGCTAATTGTCCCGTTGAGCTTTCCTCTTTGGTCCCTAGACTTTATGAATTTAAGCCATAATATAGCTTCCCTCTCCCTTTTCTATAAATATTTTTATGCTAATTGTCCCGTTGAGCTTTCCTCTTTGGTCCCTAGACTTTATGAATTTAAGCCATAATATAGCCTCCCTCTGCCTTTTCTATAAATATTTTTATGCTAATTGTCCCGTTGAGCTTTCCTCTTTGGTCCCTAGACTTTATGAATTTAAGCCATAATATAGCTTCCCTCTGCCTTTTCTATAAATATTTTTATGCTAATTGTCCCATTGAGCTTTCCTCTTTGGTCCCTAGACTTTATGAATTTAAGCCATAATATAGCTTCCCTCTGCCTTTCCTATAAATATTTTCATGCTAATTGTTCTGATGAGCTTTCTGTTTTGGTCCCTAGACTTTATGAATTTAAGCCATAATATAGCTTCCCTCTGCCTTTTCTATAAATATTTTTATGCTAATTGTCCCGTTGAGCTTTCCTCTTTGGTCCCTAGACTTTATGAATTTAAGCCATAATATAGCTTCCCTCTGCCTTTTCTATAAATATTTTTATGCTAATTGTCCCATTGAGCTTTCCTCTTTGGTCCCTAGACTTTATGAATTTAAGCCATAATATAGCTTCCCTCTGCCTTTTCTATAAATATTTTTATGCTAATTGTCCCGTTGAGCTTTCCTCTTTGGTCCCTAGACTTTATGAATTTAAGCCATAATATAGCTTCCCTCTGCCTTTTCTATAAATATTTTTATGCTAATTGTCCCGTTGAGCTTTCCTCTTTGGTCCCTAGACTTTATGAATTTAAGCCATAATATAGCTTCCCTCTCCCTTTTCTATAAATATTTTTATGCTAATTGTCCCGTTGAGCTTTCCTCTTTGGTCCCTAGACTTTATGAATTTAAGCCATAATATAGCTTCCCTCTGCCTTTTCTATAAATATTTTTATGCTAATTGTCCCGTTGAGCTTTCCTCTTTGGTCCCTAGACTTTATGAATTTAAGCCATAATATAGCTTCCCTCTCCCTTTTCTATAAATATTTTTATGCTAATTGTCCCGTTGAGCTTTCCTCTTTGGTCCCTAGACTTTATGAATTTAAGCCATAATATAGCTTCCCTCTCCCTTTTCTATAAATATTTTTATGCTAATTGTCCCGTTGAGCTTTCCTCTTTGGTCCCTAGACTTTATGAATTTAAGCCATAATATAGCTTCCCTCTCCCTTTTCTATAAATATTTTTATGCTAATTGTCCCGTTGAGCTTTCCTCTTTGGTCCCTAGACTTTATGAATTTAAGCCATAATATAGCTTCCCTCTCCCTTTTCTATAAATATTTTTATGCTAATTGTCCCGTTGAGCTTTCCTCTTTGGTCCCTAGACTTTATGAATTTAAGCCATAATATAGCTTCCCTCTCCCTTTTCTATAAATATTTTTATGCTAATTGTCCCGTTGAGCTTTCCTCTTTGGTCCCTAGACTTTATGAATTTAAGCCATAATATAGCTTCCCTCTCCCTTTTCTATAAATATTTTTATGCTAATTGTCCCGTTGAGCTTTCCTCTTTGGTCCCTAGACTTTATGAATTTAAGCCATAATATAGCTTCCCTCTCCCTTTTCTATAAATATTTTTATGCTAATTGTCCCATTGAGCTTTCCTCTTTGGTCCCTAGACTTTATGAATTTAAGCCATAATATAGCTTCCCTCTGCCTTTCCTATAAATATTTTCATGCTAATTGTTCTGATGAGCTTTCTGTTTTGGTCCCTAGACTTTATGAATTTAAGCCATAATATAGCTTCCCTCTGCCTTTTCTATAAATATTTTTATGCTAATTGTCCCGTTGAGCTTTCCTCTTTGGTCCCTAGACTTTATGAATTTAAGCCATAATATAGCTTCCCTCTGCCTTTTCTATAAATATTTTTATGCTAATTGTCCCGTTGAGCTTTCCTCTTTGGTCCCTAGACTTTATGAATTTAAGCCATAATATAGCTTCCCTCTGCCTTTTCTATAAATATTTTTATGCTAATTGTCCCGTTGAGCTTTCCTCTTTGGTCCCTAGACTTTATGAATTTAAGCCATAATATAGCTTCCCTCTCCCTTTTCTATAAATATTTTTATGCTAATTGTCCCGTTGAGCTTTCCTCTTTGGTCCCTAGACTTTATGAATTTAAGCCATAATATAGCCTCCCTCTGCCTTTTCTATAAATATTTTCATGCTAATTCTTCTGATGAGCTTTCCTCTTTGGTCCCTAGACTTTATGAATTTAAGCCATAATATAGCTTCCATCTGCCTTTCCTATAAATATTTTCATGCTAATTTTTCTGATGAGCTTTCCTCTTTGGTACCTAGACTTTATGAATTTAAGCCATAATATAGCTTCCCTCTGCCTTTTCTATAAATATTTTCATGCTAATTCTTCTGATGAGCTTTCCTCTTTGGTCCCTAGACTTTATGAATTTAAGCCATAATATAGCTTCCCTCTGCCTTTTCTATAAATATTTTCATGCTAATTGTTCTGATGAGCTTTCTGTTTTGGTCCCTAGACTTTATGAATTTTAGCCATAATATAGCTTCCCTCTGCCTTTTCTATAAATATTTTCTTGCTAATTCTTCTGATGAGCTTTCCTCTTTGGTACCTAGACTTTATGAATTTAAGCCATAATATAGCTTCCCTCTCCCTTTTCTATAAATATTTTTATGCTAATTGTCCCGTTGAGCTTTCCTCTTTGGTCCCTAGACTTTATGAATTTAAGCCATAATATAGCCTCCCTCTGCCTTTTCTATAAATATTTTTATGCTAATTGTCCCATTGAGCTTTCCTCTTTGGTCCCTAGACTTTATGAATTTAAGCCATAATATAGCTTCCCTCTGCCTTTCCTATAAATATTTTCATGCTAATTCTTCTGATGAGCTTTCCTCTTTGGTACCTAGACTTTATGAATTTAAGCCATAATATAGCTTCCCTCTGCCTTTCCTATAAATATTTTCATGCTAATTCTTCTGATGAGCTTTCCTCTTTGGTCCCTAGACTTTATGAATTTAAGCCATAATATAGCTTCCCTCTGCCTTTCCTATAAATATTTTCATGCTAATTTTTCTGATGAGCTTTCCTCTTTGGTACCTAGACTTTATGAATTTAAGCCATAATATAGCTTCCCTCTGCCTTTTCTATAAATATTTTCATGCTAATTGTTCTGATGAGCTTTCTGTTTTGGTCCCTAGACTTTATGAATTTAAGCCATAATATAGCTTCCCTCTGCCTTTTCTATAAATATTTTCATGCTAATTCTTCTGATGAGCTTTCCTCTTAGGACCTAGACTTTATGAATTTAAGCGCAGTACTAGATTGGCAGCAAGATCTCATTCATTTAAAGTTAAAATGGCTAGATGTAACTATAAGTTCTATGATAATAGTTTCTTCTCTCACACTTCTCACTTGTGAAAATCTCTTTCGCCATCTTTCTTTGCAGTCAACTTTAATCTTCAAAAATTTAAAGGCAATGTCGATTGTTATCTTCTGCCTTGATTCTTGTTTTGTTGATCTCTCTCTCTCCCTTTAATATTTCTTTTTTTTCTCATATTCTTTCACACTAAGTAACCCCCTTGCATGTTAATGGCTTTGTCTTGGGTTGATTTTTATGTTTTAAGATAACAAGAGAATACAAATACTTTTTGGGACAATTTATGTCATTCTTGTTCTATTTGTTTTACTGTAAAGTTTTGATAGATCCATTCTCCAACCCTCCTCAGGACAAAAGTCTAATTTTTTTTTTTTAGATAGCATATACGAACCATCTCTTATTGCTGTTGAATGCAAAAAAGAACAAGAAGGAAATGGTGGCAAATATATTGTTCCGAGTGACCAATTACACTAATGCTTATGGTATCCCATGCAGCACTGGCATTTCCATATTTTATATACAGGCTTCATAGCCAAACCTTTCATTACTAAGAAAAGAAAACATAGACACACACACAGTGTTGAAATCTACACTGATTTGACTTGGGAAAGAGTCAGTAAGAATGGATCATTTGAAATGTAAGAAAAGAATAGGAATATGGAATCAATAGTCTGAACAACTCTTGAGATATATATATATATATATATATATATATATATATATATATATATATATATATATATATATATATATATGCTGTATTTCTCAGCACATAACCTGCGTCTATAATTTGACAAGGCATATCGGATTAAGGAAAATGCTCATAGCATTCAACTGATGATTTATTCATGCTGACACCTTTTTTTTTTTCTTTTTTTTGTAATAAAATTCATTCTACTGTCATCAGGAATCTTGTATATCAAACAGGAGTTTTTTTTTCATATTTTAGCATTATTTGGACTTGTAATCATAATTCAATCATTTTAATCACATATTTCATTATGTGGTCATCTGGGGACAAGTGTGTCAAACAAGGCTGTTTTTTTGTAATTAGAATTCAATCGTTTATAATCATATATATCTCGTTCTAGAGTTTTAACATATTAACTTCTAATTATAATCGTAATAATTCATAAACAGATATATTTCATTTCTTTACACCATTGGTCCAGAATCATCCTGATAAACAATTTTATCATTTCCTAAAATTTTATACTGTTCCAAAATTAATTTTTTTCTTTATCATTTATAGTTATTGATCACATAAGAAAACTGTTAAAATGTTCAAAAATATTTATTTTGATCCATTTACTCTTTAAGCTTGTAACACAGGTTGTAACCCAAATTTAAAAAGAAATTGTGTTTGAAAAATAAACACAAAACACATTCATTATATTTCACTGTAATATTTATAATATTTTTAGCTTTATTGAAACAGTTAAATCCACTTGAATAATTTTACATGGAAATGTTCTTATTTTTTTTTATTAAGTTTTCTTATGTTTTAACTTGCAAATAGTGCTTTATACATTCATATATATATATATATATATATATATATATATATATATATATATATATGGGCATGTGGCTGAGTGGTTAGAACGTTTGGTATATGACCATGAGACCCGGGTTCGAATTTCACCATGGTCGATTTGTCAGGAAGGAGACTTCCTGATATTATCGGAATAGATTGAGATCGATCCCAGCATGCAGTCCTTTCGGAAAGTGCCTGAAAACCACACCATGGGTTGACCCAAGCCTTGTGAATGAAATTGGGTAGACGAAATACTTGAGGGCCATTGATAGCTGTGCTAGCACAAAAGCCACTAGTTATTATGGCCAAGGGCTTGAGCGTACTGGCCTTGTTCAAATTGTTGATCATGCTAGATAACACACTCTCTCCCAGAAACTGTAACTAAGGTCTGCTCAGCATAGTTGCAGTATAAACCACAGGTGGTCTCTGTGGGTGTTGAGCAAACACAAATTTGCCTGAGCAAGCATCTGCAATAGGGATTGGCTAGCCCCCTAGTAGATGGGTCTCCTCGAATACGAGTGAACAGCTGTTATATATAAAATGAATTAACTTTTGTATCATTATCCATGCATAATCTTACTCAGTTTTTATTTTTCTAACTTTACCTTTATTACTTATCTGTATTTAAAATCCCTTCACCTATGTTTGATATTATTACCGTTATTGTAATTTTTATTTATTATTTGTATTAAGGGCCCTTTTATTAGACTAACTAATTTGGAATTGGGTTGATTTGTCCTGCCTAAAATAACAGGCCATATCGGTCAATTTGCTGTATAAACTGATGTACAAAGTTCCACACTTTAAGGAAAAAATTCTTGGCCGGGTCAGTCTTTTTAAGGCTTACTACTACCTATTCATTACTTCCTTTTTTCTTTTCCTTTCCATACCTTCTCTCTATCCCACTTTTTATAAGAACATGACCATCTGTCACTTTTCTTGTTCCTCTTCTTCTTTCTTCTCTTCTCTCTTGCTTTCTCTCCCCCCTGTCAATCTAATATACCAGTCTGGGGTATTGTCTCAATGTACTAAAAGTTTTTGGTCTGAAGAGTTCAATATATAGATATTCATGAAATAAATTATAACCAAAATGAATATTTAAGGTTTTCTTCTTGATTTTATATATAAAATCAATAACGAAAGTATTCATAAACACATCAATTTCAAATATTTTTATCCATTTCTCAGAATCTAATGGTCGTATGATGCCAAGTTTTTTTATATCTTAAGCACAAAAAAGGAATATAAAACTCAATTTCAGTTTTCAGAACTATAGGTTAAATACAACAAATTTGACAGGCGAATTATGCAAAATAGGAAGACAAAATTTTTTGTACAGTATAAAAAATTGAACAGTTTTCACAATATTAATAGTCAATAGCATGGCCTCTCATTTTTATAACTCACTGCAATTGTTTTCTAAAGTTTTTGATAAGATTTGAACAAGTCTTTTCTAGGATTTTCTTCCATTCTTTAATGGCTACACATTCTAATTCCTGAAGGATTTTTGCTAACCAATGATTTATTCAAACTTTTAATTCTTGCCATAGATTTTCAATAGGATTCAAGTCAAAACTCATTGAAAGCCATGGCAGAACTGTAATCTTCTTTTGCTGAAGCCATGCAGTCACTGATTTAGACATATGTTTGGGATCATTATCTTGCTGAAAAGTAAATTGCCGAAATAGATGAAGATTTTGCGCTGATAGTTGTAGATTTTAATCCAGAATTTTGATATAGTCTGCAGATTTCATTATTCCTCTTATTAATTAATTGTCCAGTCCCCCTTGAGCTAAAACAACCCCAAAACATCATCGCGGTGCCTCCATGTTTTAATGTTGCCACTGTGTTCTTTGGGAGGAAAGATTCACCTTTCTTGTACCAAATCTTCTGTATATCATTATATCCAAAATGCTCCATTTTTGTTTCATCACACCTTAGTACTTGCTTCCAAAAGCAATTTTCTTTGTCCAAGAACGTTTTGGCAAAATTAAACAGTGCAACAATGTGACAAGGTTTGTGAAGAAGGGTTCATTGTGGTCAGTTTCCATACAATACATTTCTGTTTAAACAACGTTGTATTGTGTGAGTACTTATGCTGATACCCATCGTATCCAAACTTTTGGCAATGTCTTTCAAAATAAATCTTGGTTTTATGTTAACTTGACAACACAGTTTTTGTGCAGTTTTCAGTGACAATTTGGGTTTTCTTCCACACCCAAGCAAATTCTCTGTTGTGCCAAACTGTTTAAAATTCTTTATAACGGACTGTATTGTAGATCTTGGATGGCTAACCAGCTTGAAATAGTGCTGTAACTATTTGCCAACTTGTGGAAGTTAATAATCCTATGTCTCATGTCAACACAAAGCTTTTTTGTCTTCCCCATTGTGTTGTTAACATAAGAATAAGAATAGTGACACTGTATGCACCACGTGATGTTCTTTACTGGAATTATCACAAATATTCTACTGAATAAATAGACTAGAAATCTTCACCGATAAAATAATTATGTAAATTACTTATACTTACATGAATCAATCAATTTAAAACGATATTTTCTACTGTACAAATAATTTTGTCTTTTCCTATTTTGCATAATTTGTCTGTCAAATTTGTAGTAATTAACCTATCGTTCTGAAAATTGAGTTTTATATTCCTTTTCAGTGCTTATGAACATATAAAAACCATTGCAACATATGGGCATTAGATTCTGAGAAATGGACAAAAATATTTGATATTGATGGGTGTACGAATAATTTTGTTGACTATATAATATATAATGTGTGTGTGCAGTTTCATATCCAAATGTAAATCGATTTTTATTAATCTGACAGATTTTTTTTTAAATCTGTTAGATTAATAAAAATTCCTTACTTTCTTTAAAAAAATCACTTTGTTTACGTTTGGATACAAACCTGTGCAGATATGAAGAATTTCAAGAGACTTACAATGAGAAAAGTTTTGCTTAACATCTAGCACTCTATAGGTGACTATTTTCACCAAGCAAAATGTTAGTCCTGCCAATGCAAGTTGAATTTGAATTTCTTGGTTGTGTAGTCGTATACTTCTATGGCAACACATAAAACAATATTGACTAAAACTGAGAGCCAGGCTACTGCAATTTCAAATATATAGAACTCATATATAAAACACTATATTTTGAAGGGATTCCATATACAGTAAAAGGAGAAGTAATATTTATAGATGATGCAGAGTGCTAATTGGTTCTTTGTAGCTCAGTTGTTCAGAGTGTATTGAATTTAATGATAGATCCCTCTGCCAGAGAGCATAAATTTTTCTTTAATAAGATTTCTTGAACATTCAAGCCGGTAGATGAAAATAAATATACTGTTTAATAAATAAACTCAAAAACAAGTATCCACTAAAATTCCTCTTTAAAACAAGTTTTGTTAAAAACAACTGCCAAAATACACAATTTTATATATATATATATATATATATATATATATATATATATATATATATATATATATATATATATATATATATATATATATATATATATATATAATATATATATGTGTGTGGCTTTATTGCCTTGCTTGGGGTGAAATGAAAAAAATATCTGTATAAGATTATATACCTGAAAGTATATATGTAAATAGATGTATGTGCATATGGCTTACAGCCACATCACATTCAAATACCAGTTCCTATATGACCACTGAAGTTAAGCAATGTCTAGCCTGGTCAGTATCTTGATGGGTGACGTCTTGGGAATACCAGATGCTGTAAGATTGGTTGTGCAGGTGGTGCAATGGATAATGGCTTGAAGTGTCAAGTTCCAATTCCAGTTGGGTTTCTGTCTATATTTCTGAGATGTACACTATTTACATTATTCGGAATATTGTCCTCATCTTTGTTGCCATGTTTATCACAACGTTTCGGCATGGCATGTGGAACTAGAACAGTCTACTCCATTGAGTGAAATAAAGGGTTCAGTTCGACATTCCAGCCACCTGAAGAAGGCCGAAGTGTACAATGACTGAAATGTGATAAACATGGTGACAAAGATGAGGACAATAGTCTGAATAATGTAAATAGTGTCCAGTTGGGTTTGTTATATTGACTTACATGCAAATATCTTTGGAAATGATATGAATCTACTTCTCCCCCAACTATGGGTTAATTAGTAAGACTTGTATTACTAGATTATTATTATCTCCTCCCCAAAATATTCTTATTATCTAAAAAATATTTTCTGGCTTTAAATAACCTGCGATGGGTTGATAAACCTTAGAAAACAAATCAAGCAATCCCTTCTCTACTCCCCTTATGAGGTATTGTAGTCACTGCCTGTGTGTATAAAAAGTTCAAACAGTGAAACTGACCAATTTTAAGAATCTGATGATTGGTTTGTATTTTATTGTCGTAGAACTCACAACAAGCTTATTCAATCATTAAATTAAGGCTTCATTCAACAGAAAGCTCAAATAAAAAAAACGGGAAAGTTTTCATGGGTATTTTTAGTAGATATTATTAGATTACTATTTTAGAATTAGTTACTTTAAAGGTAATAGAGAAAACTACTAATACTACTACTAATAATAATTTATCTAAAAATAAAATCAGATATTATAGTCCATGTATATACATATTTTTTTTGTCTTCAGTGTATGAGCTTTGGTAAAAAAACATTGACCTTCTCCCAACTTGTGCTCAAGGCCTGATACACACATCAACCTTTTTGACAAATGTCTCATCCCCTGCCCCTCAACTAACATAGATGCAACTTAATTTGTCAGTGTTCTGTGCTGTTTTTGATGTTGGTTGTGTGAAGGGCATATAGACAATTACCTATCTCAGATGAAAACAAGAACTTGGACCTGTTTTTTTTTTTTCTTTTTGGGCTGATGTGTTATTATTGTTACTGTCTTGTAACAGACGGACACTATCAATGAACAGAATACAAATTAACCCAGATCTTTTTCTCCACCCATCCCCCAACTCCAGTGTCTCTGCTTTAACATGTAAAAGTGGGGGGGAGAGGTTCATTGCTCTTTTTGGTTTTCCTCCTACAAGATTTGTGCAGTTCTTGTCATAATGGTTCAATGGCATTTCAATGCTAATTTTGTTAAGAGGTGCAGTGAGAGGGTGAAGTGTAAGAATGACACAGGTGATGGTGAGGAGAGGAGGAGACCAAATGTGAGGAGGAAGAGTAAAAATTACACTGGTGGTGGTAAGAGGAAGATACTAAATCTGAGGAGGAAGAGGAAGAATGACAGTGGCGAGAGGAAGAGGAGACATAATGGGAGGAGGAAGAGTGAGAAGAGAAGGAGACCAAATGGAATTGGAAGAGGAGGAGACAAACTGAAATGGGAGGAGGAGGCATGACAATCAGAGGAGGAGGAAGCAAGTGTTGCAGTGAGAGGAGGAAGAGTAAGAATTACAAATTAGTAAGAGGAGAAGAGATAATGGAAAGAGATGGTGAGAGACAAAATGGTGGGGGAGGAGAAGGCAAGATGAAATGGGAAGAGAAAAGAAGAAAATATAAAGTGGGGATGAAAATTTGAAAATAATCTGTTGTCAAGATAGGATTGTTGGATTTATTAAAAGAAATACCAGACATCTTGTTGAAATTGAACTTCAAATGATTTCTAATTTGCATATACATTGAGGAGAAATTGTATTTACTGCAGGGCTCATGACTAAATGTTCCAATTTGACAGAACATGGAATTTTTTTTTTTTTTTTTTTTGGACAATACAGAATTCTCAATTAAAATTCTTATTATAATTATTCTAATTCCAACAAAACAAAATAAAATCTGTTATGTTTTTTTTTACTTATGATAAATTGAAAATACCAGGAAAAATTTTAAAAGTGACAAAGAAACTTGGAAATTTTAGTCATGATGCAAGGCAGGTAACTTCTCAAGTTCTCACTGGGTGCCACATACTTGTAGCCTTGTTTCAAAACTAAGCTCAGCTTTGTAGAAAGGGTCTCTTGGCATGGGGTAATGGTTAATGAGTTTGTTTGATTGAGCATTAGTAGTGAGCATGATTCTCACTGTGTGCCCCTTACTTGTGGCCTTGTTATAAGCTAAGCTTGCTAAATGAGAGGGTAACTTGGCATGGAGTAATGGCTAATGAGCTAGTCTGGTTAGCCTTTACTAATGTGTAGCTTAGTGGGTGTCTCATATTTTTGGCCTTGTGCCATAACTAAGCTAAGTAATTAATGTCATTGAGAGGAAGAGGTAAAGTAGAAAACCAGAGAAAAGATTAGTATTAGAAAATATTAACAAGGATATTTACCTGTTGCCAAAACCAACAAGGTCACAATTAATTTGGAGCCCAACATTCGTATATATGGGTAATACCAAAAATTGTCTAGTTCTCTCAGTACTTTTTGGATGGCACAGGTGTCAGGGACTGACAAATAACTACCCTTTTTGGGATAGGTCAGACATCAGGGACTGACCCGTAACTACCCTTTTTGGGATACATCAGGGATTGCCCCTTACCCTTCTTTTGGGATGTGTCAGAGATTGATCTTTATTCTCAACACCCCCTCTCCCCTGGGATGCATCCGGTGTCAAAGATTGACCCTTCTCGTATACCATTTTTGGCATTCTGGACACTTGCCTGTCTCCTCTTGGGAACAGGTTTTTTTCCCTAGTAATCTCCCTTTTGATTTACTATTAATAATTTCCCTTTAATGTTGACTCTTCAATAGAAAATGTAGCCATCTTGTTAATTCATTAAAGCCTTCTAAAAGTCTCACATCTTTTTATCACTTCACCTCTGTGCAAGGAAAAGATGCAACCTGCAGGTAATGGCCACCTGGAATTGAATTTTGATTAATTTTTGCCTCAAGTCCTATAGAAGACCAATGCAGTGTTTGTCAGTAACCCTCTTCCTTGAGTGGCTCTTGGGCCTTGTATTGGGTGACCAACGGCATTAAAAAACTACTAAGGGGCGTGAACACTTTTTGACATTTATTTAGTTTAATATGACACTAGATCAAATCGGTGAAGCTAATAGGAGAGGAGAAGATCGTGTTGTGCCAATTGTAAAAGTTTGCTTGCCATGAAAGTCTGTATTTGAAATTATAATTTTTACTTGGGCTTAATTTCTGATCATTGTCACTGGTGGAAAAATAGGCATTACAAATTCCAACTCTTATTTATGAAGCTTAGCTTAACTTAGTCTGGCACAAGGCTGTGTTATTGAGGAGCTTTAGTAAGAAATTAGTTACACATTAAGTGTCAGGTGTTTAGAGGTAGTCTTTCTTTTCAGCATTCCAATGTTAAATTCTTTACAGTTTTGGCATTGATAAATGAAGAAGTTGTTGTTTGTCATTTTGTAAGCAATCCAAGGTTTGCAGACAAAAGGACGTTTTTTGTTTTTTTAAGGCAATTGGAGAAGGTGAAAAAAGAATTATAGAATTTTGCTGTCCAGAGAGAGAGAGAGAGATGGAAGGAGAGAGAGAGATACAAAGTAGGAGGAGGAAGAGAAGAGATGGAAAGAGAGGAGAGGGAGAGACGGCAGTAAAGGAGAGAATATAGAAGGTGAGATAGGAAGGGAGGGACAGTTGAATACAAAGAGAAGAGAGATACACAAAGGAAGAGGAGGGAGAGACAAGTGGGTAGGGAGAGACAGTTAAAATGGAGAGAATATAGGAGGAGAGATAGGGAGAGAGGGACAGATGAATACAAAGAAAAGATAAGAGAGAGTGAAAGAAGAGAGGGATACATGTAAGAGGAGGGAGGAAGAGAAAGGCTATAAAGGAGAGGTAGGAGGAAAGGACAGGTGACTATAAGAAAGGATAGATATAAAGGAAAGAGATAAAGAAACAGATGGGGAGGGAGGAAAGAATATAAAGAATAGCAGGCGGAGGAAGGGATAGATAGATACAAAGAAAGAAAAGGAATATGGAACAAGGGAGAGAGAAGGTTATAAATAAGAGATGCAATGAGAGAGAGGAATACAAAGAAAGAAGGAGAGTAAATGGCTTGAAAGGTAGGCAGAAAAAGAAGAGATGGAAGGAGAAACAGAGAGGAGAAAAAGATGAGAGAAGGAGAAAATGGTGTGAGGAGACAGGAAGAGAAAAATAGAGGGAAAGATTATATGGGGAAAAGAATAGTATAAAGAGGGAGGAGGAAGAGGATAGAGAAATGAGAATGTCATCCAGCCATAATGAAAACAGACCGAAATAATTTGTTCTCAACCATTCTTCTGAGTTGAAGTCAAACCCAGACAAAACATTCAGTAAATTAGACATTTGTTTAATGTCAGAAGGAATTTCTAATAGTATATAAAATGTTTCCAAGTGTGGGTGGTACACTTCCTCTCCGAAGAAAGATTACAGCAATCAAGTCTTTACTACAAAGGGCTTAAATATTGGATGGACTGTATGACTCTTGTATAATTTAGAAAATTTCAAAATATTTTATTATATCTGAGCAGAGGTCAATACACACTTCATTATTACTAGTTTTATTCCATCTTATTATTGTTGCTTTTTATCCCAACACTCTGGCTCTATACACTCTTCATTAATATTATTATTTTATTACTAGTTTTATTCCATCTTATTATTATTGCTTTTTATCCCAACACTCTGGCTCTATACACTCTTCATTATTACTATTATTTTATTACTAGTTTTATTCCATATTATTATTGTTGCTTTTTATCCCAACACTCTGGCTCTATACACTCTTCATTATTACAACTTATGGCTATATCCCATTGAAGCACTAGTTCTCGTATGATGACCAAAGATAAGCAACATAGAGCCTGGTTACTACCTAGATGGCTGACCACTTGGGGATTCCAGGTGCTGTAAGCTTTGATGTTTAGGTGGTGTAATGGACTGCTCAGAGTTGGAAATCAGTCAGGTTCAGTATATTCACTTACATGCAAACACCCATGGTAAAGGTATGAATCCACATCTTCCCCCCACCTATGGATTAATTATTAGGACTTGTATGAGTGCAACATTATTATCTCCAAAAGAAATTTCTTAAACATGGCTAGTGCATACTAGACATGAGACCCCTGACCCAGTGGCAGTTCTGGGCAGTGCTTTGGGATTCTTGTTATCAACATTTGTTTTATTCAGCCTACATTTATATATGTTTACAAATTAAACAAACACAGCTTTTAAATCTTCAAATAGTTTGATGTGAATCCGGCTGCTGCCGCTTCTTTTTTTTTTTTTTTGTGAAAATTTGCAAATTTGTTTTCCTCATTTTAAGTCTTGAAAAAAACAGATAAAATTCATTATTTTTTATCCATAAAGTTGAATTTTGAAGAGAAAATGACATAATCAAGGTATTAACCTTTCACACCACTTCAAACAAAAGGTTAGGAAGGAAATTCCCATCAATACTGGAATGTATGATAAAAGCTACTGGACTTGAGAAACCTGTTTTCCTAAAAAAGTGTTTCAAAAGAAAGATTTTATAAATTTCATCTAAAAACACTACTGGCTGCTTGGTCAATTAATACCAAATGTTTCCTTATGAGGAAACGGCTAATATTACCATAACCATTGTTATCAGTAAATAGCTGACAATGGAGAAAGGATGCCAGATTAGAATGATGAGTTATCTTTGCTTCGTGCAGTGCCGCTTCACTAACTCCATTATCAAACAGTTTCTTTATGAATTTCTTGGATGTGGAGTTCTCATTATTTACTTTCGGACATGGAACAGTAGCCTAGTAGATTAAAGCATTGGTGGCATAGTAATTGTGAGTTCAATCCCTGGGCTGAGTAATAAATTTTATTCACATATGTGAAAATAGCCTTGCGAAAGATGTGAATCTATCTCTTCTCCCCCAGCTGTGTGTTAAATAGCAGGACAGACTGGGCCTGTAGCCTTGGTTGGCAACCAGTCTACCAAGGAAAGAAATAGCAGCCTACATCAGGAAATCTTCTACCTCGTCAGTCATGAATCGAAATTCAGTTTAGAAATTTTTGTGCCTTTCCATTCCAACTGATTTCTTAATCGTTTGCTCATTGTCTCATGATGTCTAACAAACAAGCTTGTCTTTTTGTCCCATATCTCTTCCTCTCTCTCAATGTCCCCCCCCCACACTTTCACCAGGTTTTTATTTTGTTTTGCTCTAGCTTCCTCTTTTCTTTCTTTATACACTCTCTTTCCTGTCACCTTCTCTCTCACACACGCACACGCTCTCTCCCCTCTCCTTCATACACACATGCACACACTCCTTCACACACACATACACACAATCACACTCCTCTCTCTCTTCGCACACACACACACACACACTCTCCTTCACACACACACACACACACACACACACACACACACACACACACACACACACTCCTACATATGCACACACACTCTCCTACATACGTACACACACACACACTCTCCTAGATACACACTTTTTTACATACACACACGCTCTCCTACTGTTATGATGTTGGTTTGGGGTTTGTAGGGACAAACGACAAATAACACGTAACAATAAAAAGGGTTTTATTGGTTGGTAAAAGGTACAGAAATCGCCTGAGTAGTCTCTAACTAGCTCAGCCAAGAACTTTCTCTCGCCCCCTGTCTCTCGACGTGCCGCTATTTAAAGTCTTTAGACGCAGACAAGTTCATCTTCAAGAGGGGTGGTAGGTTTCCGACACAACACCTCCCCCTTGAGATTAATTCCGGAGGAATTAATATTTTTTCTTTTTTGGGATTATAAACATTCCACCCTAGTTCTTTTTCTTTTGCTTGTCCTTCTTTGGAGAACTGTTTCAGGCAATGGTGGCGTTGGTATAGCGAATAAATCATATAATACCTCCATTGGTTCTTCCTTTTCTTTACTTATTTCTTCCATAATTCTTTTCCTTAATTGGTTCAAATGTCTTTTGTGCGTCCATTTTTTACTTCTTATCATGTATAACATTTTACCAATTCTTTCAGTTACAACTCCATCTTGCCAAAATTCCTTCCCATTTTTGTAATTTTTAAAAAAAACTTTATCTCCCGGCCTGAAATACTTAATATTTTCCTGATGCGTTTTGTTCTGGTAACTCTTTTTTCTTTCCGGCAGCAGCCTATCGAACACAGATCTAATTTTTCTAGCAAACATCAGTTCGGCGTTATTGTGTTTGGTGTTATTCTGTATATACTTAAAAACTGCTGTATATTACCATCATCTGTATTAGTACCATTTGTTTTTTTAAGGGCTCTCTTGAAGGTATCAACAAACCGTTCAGCCTGTCCATTTGACCTAGGATGGTATGGTGAAGTCGTGATGTGGTCAATTCCCAGAGTCTTAAATTCACTTCCTGTGAATTAAGTTCCATTGTCGGTGACAATTGTTTCTGGTACTCCAAAACGTGCAAACAGTTCTGTAAGAAAATCTTTTGTTACAGAAGCAGTTGGTCTTTTGCACTTAAAAATTTCAGGCCACTTGGAATAGCTATCCACAACTATCAAGTAGAAATTACCATTTATGGGTCCAGCATAATCTATGTGGAGTCTGGTCCATGGAACATCTGTTTTTGGCCATGGTGTGTATTTTACTGGCGGTGCTTTCGCTGCCATTTGACACTCTACAAGTTTTAACTACCTGTTTAATGTCTTTGTCCATATTTGGCCAATAAATGTAACTCCTCATCAGGGCTTTCATACGTCCAATACCAGGATGCCCCTGATGAAATTCCTTCAAAATCCGTTTTTGTAGCACAACCAGTATCACAACTCTTCCAGCATATAACAGCACTTCATCACATATTGAATATGCTGGTGAAGAAGTTTTATACTTTTCTGAAGTTACAACTTCTTTCATTTTTCTAATAAAAATGTCGTTTTCTGCTTTTAATTTTATTTCATCTAATGTCACCGGTAATTCTTTTACTGTGTTATACATCACTTCAACCAATTCATTTTCTGCTTGTAACGACGCTATCACCGTATCTTCTAGCGGTTCCGAAGACGTTGGGATCAGTCTAGATAAACCATCAGCATGGCTTAATTACTTAGATGATAAAAATTCCATTTTGAAATTGTAATTCAACAAAATGGTTCCCCATCGTTGCAAACGGTTTGCCGTATGAGTAGGTATACCCTTCTTCGAACCATAGATTGAAAGCAGCGGGCGATGGTCGGTCTGCAATATAAACCTTCTTCGATGTATGTACTTATGGAATTTTTTACAAGCATAGATGATAGCTAAGCTTTCTTTCTCAATTTGAGAGTACTTCCTTTCTGCGGGTAATAATGTTCTTGACGCATGTGCCACTGGCTTCATATTGCCGTCTTTGAATTTATGCAGAATTACTGCACCTATTCTGTACTCGCTTGCGTCCGATGCCACTATAATTTCCTGTTTAGGGTCATAATGTGTTAGTGATAACTCCTAAATTTTCAAGCCGTTCCAATTTTTTGTTAATCTGTTCCAAAACACCAAATGGCACATTTCTTTTTCGCTTGAAAATAGGTTTTACATTTTCCTTCACTTCAAATTTTGCCTTCGTCTTTTTGCAACATCCAAGACCTTCTGAAAATACTCGTGGAAATTTTATTTTCAGATCTTTCAAATTTTCTATAACCCGCTTTTTACATGGAGAAGAAACATTAATTCTATTGCATAAAGAATTTATAGGGAGTTCCCATAAATTAAAAAGTACAATCCAATCTGTTCCAAATAAATTTGAAGCATTTTGTAGCACATACACTTTAGACTTTAGTGTCTTACCAACAAATGAAATATTACAAGAAAATTCACCTTGAAAATGCAATTTTCTTCCAGAAATCCCGCGAGCCACTTTTTCAGTCTTTTTAAGCAAAGGTCTGCCTATTTTAATCCATGCTGCTGTATTAATAATGGAAATATCACTTCCAGTATCTAGCTGTAGTTTAACATTTTTTCCATTAATTTTTACCTGTACGAATTTTCTTTTCTGCCCCTCCTCAATCTCCTGATGTGACAACACAATATTCACATTATCTTTTTTCGACTTGAATTTTTTTCTTTTGCCTTTACAATGAGTACTTATATGGCCTTTATTGCCACACGAATATCAATTTTTGTCACAAAAAAACATTCACTTTTAAAATGACCACCACCGCATCCAAAGCACATTGGTTTTTTAACGTTTTTATTAACTATTCCCGTTTTTGGTCGAATAGCATGGACACGGGATATGTCTTTTTCTTCAATTTGCGTATTGTCATGTTTTAAGTTTTCAATTCTTTGACACTCTTCCGCAACCTTCTGCAAAGTGATCTCAGAATTTTGTTCGAGTTTTGCCAATATTCGGGACCTTATGTCCTTATCTTTGCTAGAAGTCAAGCCTTGAACAAATATTAAACATTTAAATTGATCAATTGAAAGATCATGTAACATAAAACGTTCACACATTCTGTTAATATTTCCAGCATACGTAACAATATCCTCATCGTCATGCTTTACCATATTCAAACACGAGAAACGAGTATGAAACAAACTAACTAACTAACTAACTCGCTCGCCAAAAATACTAGATAAAGTATTAACAGTTTCTTCGAAAGAAATGTCACCAGTTTTTCTTGGAAGGACAAAATTCGTATACTTATTATTTTCATCTGTACCCAACTTTTGTAAAAGTAAACTCACTTTTTGTTCGTCAGTCCAACCTTCACATTTTTTTTTAAAATATTGTTTCAAATCTTTTGAAATACGCAGGAAATGTTATGCCCTCCTCTGGGTTAAATTTGAACTCAGTAATAGAATTAGCAATACCTTCGGCCGTGAATGACGAATTTACTGGATTCTTAAGTAAAATCGCTTCATACAAAGCCTTTGTGTCATTTCGCTGCTGAACTTGTAAATCCAATAGTTGTTCCCGAAACAATTTTTGTTGCTCTTGTTGCTGAATTTGACTTTGCACTAGAGTTTTCGTTAATGCAATCAAATCTTCCATTATGCGTAATAGATTACACAAAACACTTTTCGAAAACAGTCAAAAAAGGGAAAAACACGTATATATCCACAATAAGCACAAGTCTTACTTCTTTTTGGCACGTTGAAATCCCATTTCTTCGTGAAGAACAAAGTTCGACGTATTTTTTTTTTCTTTTTCAGAGTAAGAAAAAAAAAATTTGTATAGTCCACCTAGAGTTGAAAAATTCTCCACTCAGCGTGATGAACGAATCTCTCGTCGCCACTGTTATGATGTTGATTTGGGGTTTGTAGAGACAAACGACAAATAACACGTAACAATAAAAAGGGTTTTATTAGGTTGGTAAAAGGCACAGAAATCGCCTGAGTAGTCTCTAACTAGCTCAGCCAAGAACTTTCTCTCCTCTGTCTCTCGACGTGCCACTATATAAAGTCTTTGCTAGCAGACAAGTTCATCTTCAAGAGGGGTGGTAGGTTTCCGACACAACACCTACATACACACACCCTCCTCTCTCTTTTGCACACACACTCCTCTCTCCTTTTCACACACACACACACACGCTCTATTTACTCTATCCTTCACGTACCCTCTCTCTCTTTACTCTTTCTATCTCTCACACACACACACACATACTCTCTCTTTTTCCTCTATTCTTCACACACACCCTCCCTCTCTTTACTCTCTCCGTCATGCACACCTCCTCTCTTTTGCACACTCTTTTCCTTTTTCTCTCTCTCTCACCTTCCACTCCTTCACTTTTCCACAATTCTTTCCTGCTTAATATTCTAAAGTAAGTTTCTTGATCAGAAACCATGACAAATTCTTATTGAAAAGTCACTCGACTCTTTGATAGAAAAAGCATAAGACTCATCTAGATTAGGATTTGGAAGGTGTGGAACTGGCACAGATACTACACTCTGATCTCTGTTGATAAGCTTTAGAATATTGATTCTCTTTTGATGCCTTTCCAGAAATGTGTGGAAAAATGAACTTAATTATTCCATCTAAATAGCTCATTAACAAGAATTCATTAAATGAAAAAAAAAACAATTCAATTCTCAAACTTTTACTAAATAGTCAAACATGAATAGACAAGAAACTGTATTCACTGCATAATTCCATGACGAAAGAACATAACGTATACAAGAGTGATTAATTTGTTTTCATAATTTTGTATCCATCAACAAATCTCTAAGCTTACTGACCGCCTCCCCCTCTAGGTTACTTTGTGTTGTTATTGAAACTTTTATTGACCTGAGCAAGAGAAAGAAACATACTTGATTTTTCTTTTTTGGCACTGCAATTGTAGCAGTGCTTGGAGGGATCCTTCTTACCTGCCAAACATCTCTCAGGTTTACCTATTTTGATATACTATCAGAATTTAGCAGCCATCTTTCTTTTTTTCTTGTTGTTTCTTGTTTTCTTGTTTTTTTCTTGTTTTTTTTGTTTCATTTAATTCTTTTTGTTTTTTGTCTGTTTTTGTTTTGTTGTTTTGTTTTTTTGCTTAGTTTTTCTTGTTTTTATTATTGACAACCATTATTATTATTATGATGATGTGATGATGATGTACTGATTTACCTTTCTTCTTGTCTCTCGCTTTCTCTCTATTCTTTGGAATGTCCTTTTTGGATGCATTGTTTTATTCTGTCCAGGATTCAAAATGAATGTCATGCCATAATTCTAGAAATGGCAGAACATCAGTTTTGGGATGACCAGTTAGGCTTTTTCGAGATGATGCTATGATGATACAAAATTTCTTTATTAAAATTGTATTACATTTATTCTAAATGCAACTAATCTCTTAAAATAAAAATCCTTACTTTTAACAATTGTAGCAGACTTTTAATTAAAGGAGTATGTGTATACACACACACACACACACTGTATTATGTTCTGCGCATTCGAGAAACTTTAGTAAATAAAATGTTGAAGTATCCACTATAATAATGTTTGAAGTAATAAAAATGTTGGATTAAAAATAAATCCATTAATTCTTAAGAAAGCACACACACACACACACACACACACACACACACACACACACACACACACACTAATCACTTCTTTTTAAACTGATGCATGAAAAAGAAATGGAAGACATTTTGATTCTGGGATGGTTTTAAATATTTTTAGGATGATCAGTTGCTTTTTGGACCACTTCCTAGTATAAGGGTGAAAAAAGTTATTTTGGAGCCCTGACCTTTTCCTTTCTGGAATTGGTTCTCTGCAAGGCTCTAGACTAAATTTTTTTCACAGTCATCCAAGAACAGTCTCAAAAAAAAATTAAAAATAAATAAGAACAAAATAAAAAGAATAATAATTTATTCATAAATGTTTTTTTGTTTTTTTTAATTTTATCATTTATAGTTTTTATTAGTAGCATAATAAAAACACTATTAGTCTGTTTAGTAAATAAATTAAAGTATTAAAGTCTTCAAAATTAATGAATACAGAAACAAATTAAATTTTGTTCTAATTTTTATAAAAATCAATTCTATTTTTATGTAAACATTTTGTTTAAATCATCTTCAATAATTTTACATGGAAATCTTAATTTTCATTCTCAGAATAACTTTTATTGTAGTTTATTGTGATCTATGCATTAATTTACTATATCAAAAAATAGCAGTTCATTCTATTTCAAGTTTTTAGTCTTTATCAAAAAAAATTTTAATTTACAATATTTGATTAAATTTTCCATATTTATCATTTTTTTTTAAATTATCCCTTTTATTTTTTTTTTTATTCACATTATGTGGAGGTGGCTTGCCACTCATCTCTGAGTAAGCCTGTCTACTAGGGCTGCTAGCCAATCCCTGTTGCAGATGCCTGCTCAGGCACATTTGTATTTGTTCAACAGCCACAGAGCCCCACCAGCAGTTTATACTCCAACTATTCTAAGTGGACCTTAGTTATAGTTTCTGGGAGAGAGCTCATTATCTGGTGTGATCAACAATCTGAACAAGAGCAGTACGCTCAAAACCTTGGGCATGATGACTTATGAGTTTGTGCTAGCACAACCCTTGACCACTCCCAAACAGTTCCGTCTACGCAATTTAATTCACAAGGCTTGGGTCAATTTGTGGTTTGGTTTTCAAGCATTTACTAAAGGCGCCATATATTAGGATTGCCTCTCTTGGCTGATAACATCAAGAAGACACCTTCCTGATTGATCAACCCTGCAGAGAAAGTGAACATTCTAACCTCTCTGACACACGCTCATTTACACACACACACACACACTCTACAAGGATGTATAATTATGAAAGAACACATTAAATAAGTATGTTCATAATATGAGAATCATTTTTGGATAAATGGAATAAAAAAAAACTAAAATACAGACAATGTCTAAAAGACAAAGAGAATTATTTTGTAAATGTTACATTCAATGTAAAAATTACAAACAATTTCAATCCATGTTAATGATTGACATTTTTCTTCAAATTTAAAACGTTTTATTTCATTGTTAAATTTTACAGCGTTTAGTTTATTGCTTGTCCTCATCGTTGTCAGGACTCATTGTCAACTACTGGAATGTTCGTAAATATTTCCTTCTTTGTGAAATGAGTCCTAATTTGGATCTGAAGAGACGTCCTCAGACACGGCACGATAAGGTCGTAGGGTTCAGAGGATGGAGAGCTCTGGCTTTTCTTTGGGCTCCCTTCATCTCTTCTATTTGTCTTTTAGTGTTTTACGAGGATGTTGTTTTTTCCTGGAATGCTCTTCTCCCATTGGTTTTTATTCTGCAGCTTCCATCTCCCAAATGATCAGATTGATTTCTGTCCTCAGCAAGGTGTTTTTTACCTGATCTTTGAATTGATGATGTGGAGTTCCACATGGTCACTTGCCAGAAACAAAGTCCAAGAAGAGGATTTGTTTGGATAGGCGGTGTCTGGCCCATCCAAGTCAGTGGCAAGCCATGATGGTTTCTAGGTTTGCCATCTCTGCGCAGAGAAGAACTTCATTGTATGTGGTCTGGGCCTGCTACGTGTTCTGCAGAATTTGACGAAGTTTCATTTAATGGAATCTTTCAAGTTGGTGAATATCTCTTTGATAGAGTACCCAGAATTCACAGGCATACAAGAGATTTTGTTGGAACTCAAAGAAAGATGACGTGTTTTGACGAAGCTCCAAAAAATTAACAGATTTTAAGTTAAACTGAAAAATGTAAATATTGCTAAAATATAATAATTTAATATAATTTGTAATTATTATTCATTTCTTTTATTATATATGTTGCGATGGATAAATTGTTGTCTAAATTATGCAAAAATGAAAATAACACTGTCCTCTCATTATAACAGTGTAAGCGTTCTGGAATTACAAAGGAAATATTTGTCGCAGATTTCTTCCACAACGCAGAAAACAAATCACTGTAAGTTCAGACTCGAATATCGAGGGCAAAAAGAAATGCTGAAATCTCGATTCGCAGGTACTATCTCACAAATCACAATGCACGTAACCAGTCAGAAAAATAATTTGCTCTCCGACGAACGCGGTAGCCAAAAGACACAAACTTTATTTCTCCCCTCGATTCGAGGACACCAACTGTTTTTATCGGCCAAGGATGCCCAATTTTAGCATATCAAAATACTTTTATGGCAACTCCTGCGACTGACTTGTTTCTAATTTAAATATTCCGTCTTCAGCATGTCATGCGGAATACGTGCCCTTTTTTTGGTAAGTAATTTTCTTTTCTGTCGTAGGATACACGCAACGCGCTGTCGCTTGGTTCGACGAGGTAAGTCGCCATTTTCTTCGCTGTAAGCAGATATACAGGGTGCGATGGATAAATTGTCATCTAAATGACGGAAAAATGAAAATAACACTAATATCTCATTTTACTAGATATACAGGGTGCGATGGATAAATTGTCTAAGTTAGGAAAAATGAAAATAGCATAGACATTTTATTTTAACAGATATATTTACTAAAATTACATAAAAATATCTTGAAATACTAAAGAGTACATTTATTGAATAAAATCGTCATTGGCTTTAACCACAGCCTCCAGACGACTTCAGAATTTCCTGCAACTTTTCTGGATGGTCTTTGTTTAAGTTGATCAGTGCTACCATAATCCTTGCCTTCATTTCATCTTTGGTATTACAATGAGTTTTGTTGGTCTCTTGCACAACTGTGCCCCACACGTAATAATCAAGGGGGCTGCAGTCTGGGGAGTTAGGGGGCCAAATGTAAGGGGAGATGTGTTTGTAGAAATTGTCTGACAGCTATGACTGGGTTCTCGTGCTTGTGTAGCATGGTGCAGAGTCCTGTTGCCAGTCATAGGGTCTCTCAGCAGTCACCCTCTTGATCCAGGGCAGCACAACCTCATCAAGGCACTTGATGTAGGCCCTAGTGTCGACTCTGAGGTCCTGTGGGAAAATGAATGGAGGCATAATGTTGCCATCACTAGTGATCACTCCAAACACTTCGTAATCACCATTAGACTCATCCAACTCTTTCTGAATCCTCTGCACTGTCCTCAGATTAACACCCAAACACTCTGACTACCAAGCAGTACAGCATGCTGTTTTCAAAATTTCTGGTGAAATGAATTGCACCATAGTGTTCTTTTTCTCACAGCTGGTGCCCAACTGACCCTACTACACTGTGCAGTCAACAAAATCAAAAACAAACAATGCGCATGTGCAAAATTAAAAATATAAAATGGCAAAAATTTACCCATTGCACACTGTGTGTGTGTGTGTGTGTGTGTGTGTGTGTGTGTGTGTGTGTGTGTGTGTGTGTGTGTGTGTGTAATGTGTTGTGTCAAAAATAATAAGTAGTTTATTCTGGAGAATAATACGGTTGAGAACATAGACTAATGTAATAAGCATTTAATCATTAACTCCTCTCCCTCAGTGAGTTTGGTTTAAATAGTCTTAGACCAATCCATTTTATGGGGGTGTTCAGCTACTATACAACAATGTATATATTATGATTATTATTATTATTGTTTGAACTTATATATGTATTGTTCAGTTTATAATAAGCAGAAAACATAATACATAAATATTGTTAATGTTTCCTGTTTTTTAACCAGAAATTGATAGAAAGAATATAATATTCTTTTGCTCATTAAAGCAAAATTCGTTCTTACAAGCAGATATTAATTTTTGGTCACATCTAGAGGTAAATAATAGAAATATTTAAATTTAAGTCCTTCAACCTTTGTTTTTAATTCAGGTTTCATTCACCATTTTAAGCACTTGAGTTTTTTTGTTTTTTTTTTCTTATGTGTGTTTCCTTTATTCAAAGCCAGCCACGGTTGGTGAGAAATAAATTTGTCTTCTTTTAAGAAATCAGTTAGTTTTAGAATACAAATACTAAAACAACTTTTTATTGTCTTGACATCATCTCCAAAGTCCTAACCAGTTGTTCCAAACTAATGTTCTATTCATTCCTGGACAATGTCCGTCCTGGGTATGACGATAAACTACATCATTAATTAGCAATTTTTACAACTGATATCACAGGTAGGATTTACAAAAAACAAAAAAAAACAACAACAACAACAGTAATAATAATAATGATAATAATAATAATAATAAATAAAGGACAGCAAAATACATGAAAACTTTCATTCATTCTAAAACTGATATGCCAAAAGCCATGAAAGAAATGTCTTAGGGCTTGAAATTAACATTGTCCTGGTTGGTTGGTTGTTTTGTTTTATAGCATATGACCAGGGGGCTTGCTGTTGGACATAGTTTACCGTCTTACCCAGAACGTGGATGTAGTTTTCTTTTTGTTTGTTTTTTTAAAAAAAACAGGAGGGAGAATTCTGAACCAAATTTTAATAGATTAGCATTGATTCAATGTTCATCCAGATGCAACAGAGACATTTGTCAGAATCGAAAAATATTGCCATTATTTTAGGGTTTTTTTTTTTGGTGAGGTTGCCATTCATGATATTGATAGTGTAAACTTGATCCCGGACTTTTTAGAGTTATCTGGACCTAGTTGTTCTGCATATGAAAACAGATTTTTTTTTCTACAAAAAAATTTCTTTTAAATAAAGAAGTAACAAATATATAGATTTTTGAATTAAATAACCAAAATTTACACAAATTAATATACAGTGGAACCTTGGTTCACGAATATAATTTGTTCCTGAAGGCCGTTTGTAACCCCAAACTATTTTTCTAATAGGAATCAATGTATCTGTCTATGTTTCTGAGATGAGGTATTATGTACATTATTTACATTATTTGGACTATTGTCCTCATCTTTGTCGCCATATTTATTACAAAGTTTCGGCCGTTGTAAGCTCCAGCCTTCTTCAGGTGGTTGGAATGTCGAACTGAACCCTTTATTTTGCTCACTGGGGTAGACTGTTCTTGTTCCACGTGCCATGTTTAATGGATGTCAGTTGTCAGTTATCTCCTGTTAATTTTCCCTCTGAAAGTTCTCCACTGCCTTAACCAGGTATTGAACTCACACTCGTTGGGTCCTGTCACTGGATCTAACTAACGCCTTTATCCACTGTGCCATGTGTCCTCGAAGACATCTGTGTATGAATTTCAGTGACAGGACCCAAAGTGTGTGATTTCAATCAATGTAGAGAAAAAAGTCACAGTACAATAAAATTGGAAAAAAAAAGCACGGCATAACACAAATGTTAGAAATTATTTCGTTCGTGTTAACTTAGTTCAGCTATGTTCAAGAATCGAGGCATTTTCCTATCAAATTTTCTGTTCGAAAACTGAGGTTCCTCTATATATTCGGTTATTCTTCAATTAAAATGAATAATTATTATCCCACCCCAATGTTTGTGTGTATGTGTGTGTGTGTGCTTCTGAAGAAATCTCCACCCAAAAATGTTTTTAAAAAAAGATGAAAAAATTGGAAAAATTCAGTAAATAAACAGAAATAAGCAGATATCGATGAAATAAGCAGTTTCACATTTACAATTTGCAAATAACAATCCTATTTAATAACTCTGTCAAAAGTCAAGGATCAATTTTTATATTCTATCATTATTATGACACTTTTAAATCACAAGAAAAATCAATATTTTTTAATTCTAACAAATGCAGTGGCTTAAGAAAGAACAAAGGAATTTACAAAAATTATTTCAAAGTTTTTTTAGTTTTTTTTTGTTTTTTTAGTGGACCCATATATTTAAATAGTGTCCAGAAATGTTATATATTCAAGGAAATTCAAGTTATTAATGTCTTTCAATTGAAACTTGTTTTTAATTCTCATTCAATGGCCTCAAAAAATAATTATCTTGAAACGCTATTTTTAATATTGATATGAAAACTAAAGAATGGATTTCGCAAAACAGCTGATGGGTAAAGTGTTGATATATTAAAAAGAAGAGGGAAACCGCAAACGTTTTTGGCTGTAATGTGGATTTATAAAAAATATGCTTTATTTTCAATAATTTTGCTACACGTGTTTCCGCCCTTTAATTATATATACATATATAGAATCTTTTCACCCCCAAGCAAGGCAATGAAGCCACTAGGACTGAGGACGTTACTGAATGTTAAAATATATAAAAGGAAAAACATCATTAAGAAGCAAGAAGAATAAAAGAACAGGAATTAAGAAGTCAAAAGACAATGATTGACATTACATTGAAATTTTTGAAGATTAAATTTAACTGGAAAGCAAGAAGCCAGAAGAGAGTTCCACAAACAAGAAGTGTGATAAAAGAAACTGTTAGGGTAGAACTTAGAGTAACATCCAGTCATTTCAGCTGTTAAATCATGAGACCTTGCTACCAATATAGTATTGTGCTTAAATTTATAACATCTAGGGACCAAAGAAAAGCCCATCAGAAGAATTAGCATGAAAATATTTATAGGAAAGGCAGGGGGAAGCTATATTATGGCTTAAATTTATAATATCTAGGGACCAAAGAGAACAATTAGCATGAAAATATTTATAGAAAAGGCAGAGGGAAGCTATATTATGGCTTAAATTCATAAAGTCTTGGTACCAAAGAGGAAAGCTCATCAGAACAATTAGCATGAAAATATTTATAGAAAAAGGCAGAGGGAAGCTATATTATGGCTTAAATTCATAAAGTCTAGGTACCAAAGAGGAAAGCTCATCAGAAGAATTAGCATGAAAATATTTATAGAAAAGGCAGAGGGAAGCTATATTATGGCTTAAATTCATAAAGTCTAGGTACCAAAGAGGAAAGCTCATCAGAACAATTAGCATGAAAATATTTATAGAAAAGGCAGAGGGAAGCTATATTATGGCTTAAATTCAGAAAGTCTAGGTACCAAAGAGGAAAGCTCATCAGAACAATTAGCATGAAAATATTTATAGAAAAGGCAGAGGGAAGCTATATTATGGCTTAAATTCAGAAAGTCTAGGTACCAAAGAGGAAAGCTCATCAGAAGAATTAGCATGAAAATATTTATAGAAAAGGCAGAGGGAAGCTATATTATGGCTTAAATTCATAAAGTCTAGGTACCAAAGAGGAAAGCTCATCAGAAGAATTAGCATGAAAATATTTATAGAAAAGGCAGAGGGAAGCTATATTATGGCTTAAATTCATAAAGTCTAGGTACCAAAGAGGAAAGCTCATCAGAAGAATTAGCATGAAAATATTTATAGAAAAGGCAGAGGGAAGCTATATTATGGCTTAAATTCATAAAGTCTAGGTACCAAAGAGGAAAGCTCATCAGAACAATTAGCATGAAAATATTTATAGAAAAGGCAGAGGGAAGCTATATTATGGCTTAAATTCATAAAGTCTAGGTACCAAAGAGGAAAGCTCATCAGAAGAATTAGCATGAAAATATTTATAGAAAAGGCAGAGGGAAGCTATATTATGGCTTAAATTCATAAAGTCTAGGTACCAAAGAGGAAAGCTCATCAGAACAATTAGCATGAAAATATTTATAGAAAAGGCAGAGGGAAGCTATATTATGGCTTAAATTCATAAAGTCTAGGTACCAAAGAGGAAAGCTCATCAGAACAATTAGCATGAAAATATTTATAGAAAAGGCAGAGGGAAGCTATATTATGGCTTAAATTCATAAAGTCTAGGTACCAAAGAGGAAAGCTCATCAGAACAATTAGCATGAAAATATTTATAGAAAAGGCAGAGGGAAGCTATATTATGGCTTAAATTCATAAAGTCTAGGTACCAAAGAGGAAAGCTCATCAGAAGAATTAGCATGAAAATATTTATAGAAAAGGCAGAGGAAAGCTATATTATGGCTTAAATTCATAAAGTCTAGGTACCAAAGAGGAAAGCTCATCAGAAGAATTAGCATGAAAATATTTATAGAAAAGGCAGAGGGAAGCTATATTATGGCTTAAATTCATAAAGTCTAGGTACCAAAGAGGAAAGCTCATCAGAAGAATTAGCATGAAAATATTTATAGAAAAGGCAGAGGGAAGCTATATTATGGCTTAAATTCATAAAGTCTAGGTACCAAAGAGGAAAGCTCATCAGAACAATTAGCATGAAAATATTTATAGAAAAGGCAGAGGGAAGCTATATTATGGCTTAAATTCATAAAGTCTAGGTACCAAAGAGGAAAGCTCATCAGAACAATTAGCATGAAAATATTTATAGAAAAGGCAGAGGGAAGCTATATTATGGCTTAAATTCATAAAGTCTAGGTACCAAAGAAGAAATTGTTCTGATGAGCTTTCCTCTTTGGTACCTAGACGTTATGAATTTAAGCCATAGCGATAGTAGGACAATAATCCAAATGTAAATAGTATAAATAATGCTAACTTGTTATACCTGAAATCCTCACAGAAGTTGACATTTGTAAATAAAACCCAAGTACAGATAATTCTTTAAGTTAGAGATCAATTTGACATTGTATTTAAATAATGGACAAGAACATCCTAAATTGAAAAAAATTCTATATTTTTGATTCTGACAAATTTCAATGAGTAGCAGGTTTAATGAAAATTAATTTTGTTTTTCTTTTTACAAGTGGACCACTTATTAATATAATTAAAACAATTTAATTTTAAGACGTAAGTGTCACACTTCCACATTTCAGAACAAGGAATATTTGTCGTTAAAAACAAAGGTCAGCTTTAAACAGGTTAAAATTTGTCAGTGCAATCGCAGACACCAAATTGAAATGAATTTATTGAAACAAAGCAAGTTCAGTTGACCATTAATGACAATTCCAAAACAAAGTAACTATAAACAATTTTTTTTCTATCCTCTGCCAGCTGCAATAATGGAAAGACCTTTAAGTAATGACTGATGGAAAATGTAATTTTTTTTTTTTTTTTCTTGCAGAAGTGCAAAGTTTTTTGCCAGGAAGAACCACTTAGCAACAATGGTTAATGCCAAGAAAAGGCCGAATTCTGAAGCTACAGCAAAACTTCCCAAACCAATCCAATTGGTCAAAATTGTTCTACTTGGGGACCAGGGAGTTGGAAAATCGAGCCTGGTCCTCCGATTTGCCAAAGGTGTATTTGAACCCACAGAAGCTACAATAGGAGGTTGGCATCACCAATTTCTTCATTTTTTTTTTTCTCATGTTTAAAGAACCATTTCTGACTTTCATCAGCATGGCTGATGCTAACCTCCAAGAAACCAACTCATTATGCCTTTTTTGGTCTACTTACATGAAGTGAAGCAATTATATTAAATCAGTTGCTAGATCTACTGCTAGGGAAGTTTGTTCATTGTGCCATGCTGGAAAATTTTTTTTGTCAGAATCCATCTTGCATGTTTATAAATTTACCATTTATCTGTGTATTGTATATTGCTGCCATATTTGGTCTGGTGTTCTGGCTGTATATCTTGAGATTCTCAACAAAATCCAAAGGAGAGTCTGTAATGTAATCAGTTCTGACCTGGCATCTCGGCATCAGTCATTTTCTCACCACCATGACATAACTTCCTTCTGTCTTTTCTATAAATATTTTCATGGCAATTGTTCTGATAAGCTTTCCTCCTTGGTACCTGCACTGCATTAATTCAAGCATACTACTAGATTGGCAGCTAGGTCTCACCATCTTACTGTTGAACTAGCTAGATACAAGCATCAGTTCTATTCTCATGGTTTCTCTTCTTGCATTTTGCACCTATAGAAATCTCTTCCAATTTATTGCTTCCCTGCCACTTGCAATCTTCAAAAATTTAAATGCAACATCAACTGTAATGTTCTGTCTTTGTGAAACCTGTTCTCTTATTGTACTTTCTCCTTATTAAAGTCTTCTCGTTCTCAGTAACCCCTTCCATTGTAGTGTAATTATCACCTTGTTTGGTGTGAAATGATTAAAAAAAATTTAACTATTTACACTATTTACATTGTTCAGACTGTTGTCCTCATCTTTATTGTCATATGCATGGCGTTTTGGCTGTTGTATGCTCTGGCCTTCTTCGGGTGATATGTGTTGATATTTCAAACTGAACCCTTTATTTAGTTTACTAGGGTAGAGTGTTTTTGTTCCACGTGGCATGCTTTTTCTGGATGTCTCAGTTTCAGTTAAAAAAATATAATATACCAACTAGCTTAACTGCCACCCGATAGGAAGTTGCTGAAGGCTCTTGGTTGGGACTTCATCACAATAGGTAGGGCGTAGAGGCAACGGGCAACAATAAACTACAGAACTCAAAATTGATCATTGCATTTAAGCATTGCATTAATATTTAAGCTGACCTTTTAAAAGTTCAATGATAATTCTTCTGCCACCACTTAAGTTATAGACAGTTTGATGTATGTAGGTCCTTACTTTCTGTACAAACTATTATTTTTATTTCATAGGTAACTTTCTCTGGATTTCACAATTAATTTTGATCATTCCCAAATTTATTTCCAAGTTATAAAAATTATCATACAAAAGAATTTGTTGCAAAAAAATCATGTAAAAAAATCCCTGTAAACAATTGCAGTAATGAAAACTTGGGAATCCAAAATTTCGGGATTGCGGGTTCAGATCTGACCCAGAATGTTTTTAATTTGCCCACGGAGTTGGCCTGATTCCAAAATGGTATGATATGTTGGGCTATAGCCTCTAAGAGTAAAGTTGAAAACATGGACAATTTTATTTTGAAATACTGTAATTTGAGAACAGTAATTTTTTCATTTAAACATGAGCTATTGAAAGCTAGAGAGTTGTGTTCCTTAAATTGTTATTCTCAGTAGAAGCCAATATGGTGGAATCCGAAAACAATCACAGTAATAAAAACTTGGGAATCCCAGATTTCAGGATTGCAGGTCCTGATCCGGCCCAGAATGTATTTAATTTGCTTACGGAGTCAACCTGATTCCAAAATGGTGTGATATGTTGGGCTACGGCCTCTAGGAGTAAAGTTGAAAAAGTGTGACACAATGACACACTGACATTCGCATTTATTATGTAGATTTTATCAGTAATATACACCCTAATTTTGACAAGTGACAATCACTTTTTGGCAATGTTTAATCTTTATGCCCAGAAAAAAATGGTGTATTAAAAAGTTGGTTATTCCCTTGACACAGCTATTACTGTATACAGTTTTGACTCCCTTGGCAATGTTTATATACAAGCTTATAAAAATATGTGAATCGAGTACAATGCGATATTTATTTACCAAGTTAAAGCTTATGAATAATTCCATTGGGCTCTTAGGGCTGAGTTAGATTAGAGATCAGCTGCCAGGCTGTCGTCATCTAGAATTTTGGAGGTTCACTCATGTACTGTTGTATCATCTGTGCAGATATTCACTAAAGATTGGTGTATGTTCAGATCATTAATATAAAACAGAAAGAGGGTAGGAGTAAGACGTGAGACTTGGGGAAACACCTGCCTCAGAAGATTGGTCAGAAATAAGGTTAACATGTGATAATCAGTGTGAGACTAGTGTACTCAGCAGGTTTAAATGTACAAACATAAATAAAAATGATACAATATTCTAGTTTGAAATTTTTGTAAAGAAAATCTTTAAAAATTATTCTTATAAATAAACAATCTAATAGTGTTTAATATTTTTGTTGTCAATTCAAAAGAATAAAGAAAATGTATAAATCCACTTTCATATTTTTGGGTTTTATTAAAATTCTAATCATTGCTTTTTAAAACAACAAATATTGCTGAGGGACTCAAAAGTGTATACAGTAATAGCAGGGTCAAAGGAATAACCGTCATTTTGACACAGTTTTTTTGGTGTGCACAAAGGTTAAATATTGCCAAAAAATTGATATAGAAAATATTTAAATGACAATATTAAATAAAATTCGAGTCAAAAATTTTTTTTGTAATTTTATTTATTTTTTTAATTTTATTTATTTATTTATTTTTTAACATTTATTTTTTTAAAAATTTGTTCATTTATCTTTTTAATTTTATTTATCTTTTAATTAAATAAACCCAGACATATGAAAATATTTTAATTTTTTTAATTTTATTTATTTTTTAATTTTATTTTTATTTTTTTAATTTTATTTTTATTTCTTTGCATATTTATTTCTTTATAAAATGGTAAAAAAGTATTTCATTAGAGTTGGTTCACATATTTTTATAATCTTGTAAATATAAAATTATTTTTGTAAATAAGCAATCTAATAAATGAATTGTGTTTAATAACTTTGTTGTCAATTCTCTAGAATAAAGAAAATGTATAAATCCACTTTCACATGTTTGGCTTTTATCATAATTCAAATCATCGCTTTTTAAAACAACAAATATTGCCGAGGGAGTCAAAAGTGTCTACAGTAATAGTGGCTTTAAACGAATAACCATCCTTTAAACCCACCATTTTTTTTTCCTCAATTGCATCACACTTCTAAGTAAACGTTCATCTGTTCCATATATATTAGCCCTATTAACGCTTGTATTACTTCCTCACCACTGACAATAAATCAATCCTGATTTACAATGCAATTATGTTGCCTCGCTCTGTCTTTTTTACAAATACTTTCACAGTAATTGCTCCGAGGAGCTGCTTTCGCTGGTCCCTAGGCCTCGTGAATTTAAACGTCCTACGAGGCTGGCATCCCGTTCCCACCCCTTCACCGTTGAAAGTGTTAGATGTAGATGTATCTTCTACTCCAATAGCTTCATGTCTCGCACATCTCGCCTGTGGAACTCCCTTCCCTATTCCTGTTTCCCTGACAATCTCCAACTATTTAAGTGTAACATCAATCGACATCTCCAGTTGCCTTGATCTATCCACTTCCCTTCTCCACATCCTTTCACCTTTCATTCCTATCTGCTCTCACTCCAAATCTCTGTAACCCCCCTTGCCTTGATCGATCCACTATCTTTCTCCACATCCTCTCCTTTACCACTCCTATCTGCTCTTCCTCCAAACCTTCTGTAACCCCTTGCGTGCTAATGGCATGCAGCCTTGCTTGGGGTGATAAGCTTAAAAAAAAATAAATTATAGCTCTGTTCTATCCATAATGCTTGCGTTCATTTCTGGCCAATGGTAATCTCTTTCTTCCTCATTTGCAATGCATTTCTAGAATAAACATTTATCTATCAGACATATAATAATCCTATTCTGTCAGTAATGCTGGCATTAATTTCTGATCACTGACAATCCCTTTTCATTTGCTTTTTAATGCACAGCATATAGATTGGGTACTGAAAGCTTCTAAACCAAATACAAGGTCAACAAGGATTGAACCCAGTTACTATGACACTAAGTTCACCAACTCAATGCTTTAAATTCGGGCTTACGTCCACATCATGTTGAAACACTGGTTCCCATATAATCACCAAAGTTAACCTGTGAGGAACAAGAAGACTTAGCTCCCGCAAAGTGAATTTGCTTGGTGTGTCAGGTCCTGTTGAAAGATCGCGACCGGCATTAAAAGAGAAATGGATTATTCCAAAATTCCTTTATTGCGGGCAGACGTACAAAGGAAAAGAAAAACTAAGAATTCAAACCAGCTTGAATTTATAAAATAGGAAGTCTCGGGCAAACGAGAAATAAGTCTCATATGCAAATTTTAATTGCCCCCGATGCAGGCATAAATAGTGAGTCTGTGAGTGAGACGGCAGAACTTTTGTTGGCGTGACAGTGTACATGCATACTGATGAGAACAAGGAAGAGGTCACTCGCGACAGCTCAGTTGGTAGGGCGAAAGACTGGAGAAGAAAGCAAGCACTTTAATCCATTTCAGTCATCACAAACGACAGGTGAACTGAATTACCCACATAACCAACATCAAGCCTGTTCAGTACCTAGATGGGTGGCCACTTGGGAATACCAGGTGCTGTAAACTTGAACATGCGTGTGGTTCAATGGATAATGGCTCTGAATCGTTAAGTGCAAATATCCTTGGGAAATGTCTAAATCCACCTCTTCTCCCTCCAGCTATGGGTTAATTAGTAAGGCTTCTATCACTAAACCATTATTATCTCAAAGAAAAAAAGAAAATAATTCTTACAATCTAAAAATAAAAATATTTTCTGGCTTTAAATAATGGGTTGATAAGCTATGAAAAATGAATGAATAAAAAAAAAACCCTTAGACCTATGGAAATGGGGTGAGCAATAACTGAGCAGTACTAAATTAGAACTCGATGTGAAACTGTTCGTTAAATGTGTTTGTTCATTAATAAATGTAATTAATTTTAGAATTTCAGTTCAGTTTTCACTTTTATTGATTTATTTTCATCTCTCATCATTACTGAGCCGGCACTAAATCCCCATCAGTCACAAGGATATTTTATTGTTAATCATTTCATCCCCAGTCAATAAAGCCACTAAGATGCAAAGTGTTACTGAGTGTTAGAGAATATGAGAAAAATAGACTAAGTAGAGAAGACAATAAAAGAACAAGAATTAAGAAGACAGAATTTAATGATTGACATTATATTTAAATTTTTGAAGATCAAAGTTGACTGGGAAGCAAGAAGCCAGAAGAGAGTTCCACAAGTGAGAAGAGCAATAGAAGAAACTGTTAGCATAGAACTTACATTTACATCTAGGCATTTCAACTGTAAAATGATGAGACCTAACTGCCAATCTAGTACTGTGCTTAAATTCATAAAGTCTAGGTAGTATCAGAACAATTACCATGAAAGTGTTTATAGAAAAGTTAGAGAGAAGCTATGTTACAGTGGTAGGAATGTGACTGAAGCCGAGATGCCAGGACCATAACATTGCAGATTCTTCTTTGGATTTTATCAAGAATCTCTAAATATAGAGCATTAGCACCAGGTGTAGCAACAATATTCAAGACAAGGACAAAAGGTAGTTTTATAAATATGTAAAACGGATTCTGACGAGAAAAATTTTCTGTCTCTAGCTCAGCACAGTGAACCAACATTCCTAGCTGCAGATTTAGCAATTGATTCAATATAGTCTTTCCACCTCAAATCAGTGGAAAATTTTCGTCTGAAAACGCACATTGTGTCACTCTCCTGGAGGTCAGCATCAGTCATGCTGACGAAAGGTAAAAAAGAAGGGTTCTTTCAGACGATTAAAAGAGAGCAGTTTCGTTTTTGAGACATTAAAATGAACACTTGAATGGTTTCACTCTCACTGAGACTCCTTGCTTTGAGTTTTCTTTGGGACTGAAGTTCACTCCAAATCTCAAATGGAACACATATAAACAATCCATTGCTTAACATGCTGCAAAAATGCTTGCCTCCTTATAACATTCCAGAAAGTATCTGACTCCACCTGCCATGCTTCATCTTTACAAGAGTCAGATTAGACCCAAAATGGAGTATTACTGCCATATCTGGGTAGGAGTTGCCCAATCCTCATTTTTCGGCCTTGATAGTGTCCTTCTGCCATGCTTCATCTTTACAAGAGTCAGATTAGACCCAAAATGGAGTATTGCTGTTAATTTGGGGCCGGAGCTGCCCAATCCTCACTTTCCAATCATTATAGAGTTCAAAGCGTTTACATAGCCTTGTTGGTGAGGAATTATTTTCCACTCTATAACCCCTCTCCCACAGATGCAATGTCTAGCTCCTCTATCGCTATTTCCTTGGATAAATGCTCTGATGAAGCAATATTCTTTGGTTCTACTAGTTCAGACCTTCACAGTGAAGACCTGCCATGCCACCGGGGCTGGGGGGGGGGGGGTCAAAACATCCTGATTCCCTTCGTATTCCATTGGTAAAGAGGAAGTTTCATTTAGACAGGTTCTTCCCAAGAGCATCTTTTTTTATGGAAAAGACTCCCAAGAGAATGCTTCCCTAAAAACTACAATCTGAACCTCTTCTAATCTATGGTCAACTATTACCTATTGTACATATGCCTCTTCCATGTTCATACAACAATCTGATTTAATAACCCTCTAACTTGTTACTGTTCTTTCTAAGGTATATGTATCCCCACACTGTTTCAAGTGTAATTTAACAAGAACAAGAGAGTAACTGAAATTAATTTGTATACCAAAGTTTCTTGTGATTTTTTTTCTACTTGAAAGCCTTAAAAATGAATAAGTAGGAATAAAAAAAAAAATTAGACATTAACAGGATTTGAATCCATTTCCCTCAAAAAGAATAAAACCTAAACCAACTACCTTAGATCACTAAAAACAAAACGTTTGGGGTCCATCCAGTATTTCTTAAAAAATAAAAAAATACCTTAAAATGACGTATTTTTGTATTTTTTTAAAATAAAATCTAAACTGTCAGTAACTAAAGTGTATTTTCTTTTAATTTTCAGTCCATTTTTTCTGACCTGGCATTTTACTTTTCATTCTCTTTTGTTTTTGTTTTGTTTTTTTTGTTTTTTCTAGCGGCCTACCTTACTCAAACTGTAACTATAAAAGGCCGACAGATTAAATTTGATATTTGGGACACTGCAGGTCAAGAGAGGTACCACAGTTTAGCTCCTATGTATTATCGAGGTGCCCAGGCTGCGATTGTTGTATATGACTTAACAAAAAAAGTAAGTAATGTTCTCTTTGTTGTTTTGTTTTTTTAATGCATAAGTTTTATATATAATGGTTAATGTTCAGTGGAATTGAGAGATGATGCTTTTAATATTAAAGACAAGGTATTGATTTCAACTGGAAAGACTACTAATTTCAGTGACATATTTACAAAACTGCTACAAAGGCTTAAATGTGCATTTTTGGAATTTAAATGCTTTGCGTCTTATTTTTCTAAAAAATTTTTTCACAATTCAGTACAGATTAAGAATTTCTCTAATAATCTTAACCTGTTTGAATTTCTTACATGAAACATTGTCATTATTATTCATTTTTGACTCGTTTTTCTTTCATCTTATTTCTCTTGCTTGTTTCCACCTCGTAGTAATAAGACGTAACAGTCTTAAGTTGTTTGAATTTCTTACATGAAGCATTGTCATAATTATTCATTTTTGACTCGTCTTTCTTTCATCTTATTTCTCTTGCTTGTTTCCACCTCGTAGTAATAAGACGTAACAGTCTTAAGTTGTTTGAATTTCTTACATGAAGCATTGTCATAATTATTCATTTTTGACTCGTCTTTCTTTCATCTTATTTCTCTTGCTTGTTTCCACCTCGTAGTAATAAGACGTAACAGTCTTAAGTTGTTTGAATTTCTTAAATGAAGCATTGTCATTATTCATTTTTGACTCGTTTTTCTTTCATCTTATTTCTCTTGCTTGTTTCCACCTCATAGTAATAAGACGTAATAGTCTTAAGTTGTTTGAATTTCTTAGATGAAGCATTGTCATTATTCATTTTTGACTCGTTTTTCTTTCATCTTATTTCTCTTGCTTGTTTCCACCATGTAGTAATAAGACGTAACAGTCTTAAGTTGTTTGAATTTCTTACATGAAGCATTGTCATAATTATTCATTTTTGACTCGTCTTTCTTTCATCTTATTTCTCTTGCTTGTTTCCACCTCGTAGTAATAAGACGTAACAGTCTTAAGTTGTTTGAATTTCTTACATGAAGCATTGTCATAATTATTCATTTTTGACTCGTCTTTCTTTCATCTTATTTCTCTTGCTTGTTTCCACCTCGTAGTAATAAGACGTAACAGTCTTAAGTTGTTTGAATTTCTTACATGAAGCATTGTCATAATTATTCATTTTTGACTCGTCTTTCTTTCATCTTATTTCTCTTGCTTGTTTCCACCTCGTAGTAATAAGACGTAACAGTCTTAAGTTGTTTGAATTTCTTACATGAAGCATTGTCATAATTATTCATTTTTGACTCATCTTTCTTTCATCTTATTTCTCTTGCTTGTTTCCACCTCGTAGTAATAAGACGTAACAGTCTTAAGTTGTTTGAATTTCTTAAATGAAGCATTGTCATTATTCATTTTTGACTCGTTTTTCTTTCATCTTATTTCTCTTGCTTGTTTCCACCTCATAGTAATAAGACGTAATAGTCTTAAGTTGTTTGAATTTCTTACATGAAGCATTGTCATTATTCATTTTTGACTCGTTTTTCTTTCATCTTATTTCTCTTGCTTGTTTCCACCACGTAGTAATAAGACGTAACAGTCTTAAGTTGTTTGAATTTCTTACATGAAGCATTGTCATAATTATTCATTTTTGACTCGTCTTTCTTTCATCTTATTTCTCTTGCTTGTTTCCACCTCGTAGTAATAAGACGTAACAGTCTTAAGTTGTTTGAATTTCTTAAATGAAGCATTGTCATTATTCATTTTTGACTCGTTTTTCTTTCATCTTATTTCTCTTGCTTGTTTCCACCTCATAGTAATAAGACGTAATAGTCTTAAGTTGTTTGAATTTCTTAGATGAAGCATTGTCATTATTCATTTTTGACTCGTTTTTCTTTCATCTTATTTCTCTTGCTTGTTTCCACCACGTAGTAATAAGACGTAACAGTCTTAAGTTGTTTGAATTTCTTACATGAAGCATTGTCATAATTATTCATTTTTGACTCGTCTTTCTTTCATCTTATTTCTCTTGCTTGTTTCCACCTCGTAGTAATAAGACGTAACAGTCTTAAGTTGTTTGAATTTCTTACATGAAGCATTGTCATAATTATTCATTTTTGACTCGTCTTTCTTTCATCTTATTTCTCTTGCTTGTTTCCACCTCGTAGTAATAAGACGTAATAGTCTTAAGTTGTTTGAATTTCTTAAATGAAGCATTGTCATTATTATTCATTTTTGACTCGTCTTTCTTTCATCTTATTTCTCTTGCTTGTTTCCACCTCGTAGTAATAAGACGTAATAGTCTTAAGTTGTTTGAATTTCTTACATGAAGCATTGTCATTATTATTCATTTTTGACTCGTCTTTCTTTCATCTTATTTCTCTTGCTTGTTTCCACCTCGTAGTAATAAGACGTAACAGTCTTAAGTTGTTTGAATTTCTTACATGAAGCATTGTCATAATTATTCATTTTTGACTCGTTCTTTCTTTCATCTTATTTCTCTGGCTTGTTTCCACCTCGTAGTAATAAGACGTAATAGTCTTAAGTTGTTTGAATTTCTTACATGAATCTTTCTTATTGTAGATACTTTTACATAGACTTACATGCTAATACTCTTGAGAAAGGTATGAATTTCACCTCTCCCCCGACCTTAGCTATGGGTAAATAGCAAGACAGAATGGGTCTTAAAGCCTTGGGTGTCAATCATTATAGAAGGACAACTCTAAATTGAAAACCTTAAGGCCTAGTGTATATATGAAGAATGACACACACCAGGTGTCATCATCTGCTTGAAAAGGAGATGGCCACTGTTGAGTTATCTCAAATCCCACTGAAAGGATCAGGGCCGGTGATTGGGTCTCAGACCCTGCCTCCCCACCTAAAAAAAAAAAACTTTGATAAGTCCAAAACTACATGTCAATTTCAAAATTTTCCAAACTAAGGGCCACACACCCTTGAGGAAATTAGTGGGGAAAGGGAGCACTTTTTTAAATTTCCAAAAATCAAGGAATTATCCAATTTAAATGAAAACTTCAGTACATATTTATTTACTTTTTGAATGAATAGGCTTTTGTTATTTAAAAAAAATCTGAGAAAATGTTTTTTTTTTATTTGTAATAACCACCAATATTTTCGTGACTAAATTTTAATTGAAAAAATGTTTAGGTTGCAAATTTTTACATTTCCATCAAGTTTAATTGCCAACGCATCTCTGCCGTAAAACAAACTTTTACAAAGATTGCAACACAGCACAAATGCGATTGTCTTAAAAATTTGTTTTAAAAACAGTATTTCAGTTTTCTGGAAAATTTTTCATGTGTTGAAATCTTTAAACATTTTTACTTTTTAGGCGATCATTTTGTCAGTTTTATCTTTCTACAAATGTAAAAATAGAAAATTTATTTTAACTACTAGTCATGGACTTCTAGTTAGTATTACTATTAGTAAAAAAAGAAACAACATTAAAGATGCTCCTCAGTGGATGATCTCTCTTCTTCTTATCGCTTATTACTCTCTTAATTGATTTAATAGGACTGATCAGTGAAAAAATTGCAATTTAAAATCATAAGTGCCACTGAAATGAACCCTTTTGCTTCCTCTCCACAAAAGGCATGAGAGGTTCAGGGTAGCAAAGCACTGGCCCTGTCAATTATTATAGTTGATCATTGACAATATAACTTAGACAAAAAGTAAAAAGTACAAAAAGCAAAAAAATACTGCTGAAACTAGCTGTTTTGGGCTCCAAACTTGTCGGGTTCCTGTGTAGTACACACCACACTAGCCATACAGATACACGATGTATATTATTAGTTGATGATTGACAATGTAATGTCAGTTTAAAAATAATTTAAAAAAATGGCAGATGGCCATAAAACAGTGCTGAAAAAAAAATGACAGAGGCCACATCGCCTTGCCCCACACCCCGGTTAGGGGTTTCGAGGTTAAGATGCGCCAACACTGGAAAGGATCATGAAGAAGAATCACTCTGTTTCTTCTGCTCTCAGTTCTCCCCAATGGATGAAGCAGTCAATGGTAAAAAAAAAAAAAATTATGCAAGGCCCAAGATCCTCTCAAGGTAAAGTGTTACAGAAGGAGTTTGTTGTGCAAGTGAAATGTGTAAGGAATAAGGTGCAGTTTATTTTATCAGAATATGTAGGAAAGATAATGTTTTACCCTAATTTTGAACAAGTTAAGAGATTGTAGCAGTTGGGGAAGCGTCCTCTTGCAAGTGTGCATGCCTATGCATGTGTATTCAATAATTAGTCATCTCTAACGAATTTCGATGTTTGTTTATTTTACAAAGGATACATTTGCTCGAGCACAAAGATGGGTGAAGGAATTAAGGCAACTGGCCAACCCAAATGTTTTGATTGCATTGGCTGGCAACAAAGCTGACATGGCTGCTGAAGCAAGGGACGTAACTGTTGAGGTAAGACTTAAATCGGATATCTGCTGATAAATTTGACTTCTATCCTGAAGGAATGTGCTTGAAATACATTGAAAATAACTTCTCTCATATATAACACAAGATTGCCTACGCAATCCATAGATTAAAAAAAAAACAAAAAAAAAACAAGTAAATATATTATCTTGATAAAACTAGGCATATAAAAATACCTATAAACTCAATAATAACTTTCTGAATTTTTTTTATTTTTTATTTTTTTTAAGTACTGCTCAGTTATTCTGTATGTCTTCACTGAGTGCAAATACACACTGCCCGATCCAGGGATCACAATCAGGGATCACAATCATTATGTTGCCAAGTTCACATGCCAATGCCTTAATCCACTAGGCCATTGTCCTGTAGGACAATTACCTGTAGAGAACATGGATCTTTAAACCTATTAGTTTTGTTAAGTATTCTGAGTTTCGAACATGGAATAACAACTTCCCTATTAATGAGTTGACTGTATTCAGTTGGAATTTGCTCAGTGGATGACATGCCGAGCCTCTGCAGCTGTCGAATATCAACTTTGTCAATATTGGGAAAACCATACATGTGCGGTAGCTTGGTGTAATATTGTCTTTTTTTCTTTTCTTTTTTTTTAAATTGGTATCATGCCAACAAGGCAGTGCAGCCACTAGCATGCAAGAGGTTGCAGGGTGTGTTGTCAATTTAAGAACAGAAACATTAGTAATGAGGAGAAAGAAAAGAGCAATCAGGAGGAGAGGAGATAGCAATTAACATTGCATTTAAATTTTAGCAGATTAAAGTTAGTTGGACAGCATAGAGCCGGAAGGGAGTTCCACAAGCGAGAAGTGCGAGATAAGAAACTGTTAGAATAGAAGCTAGGGCTTACATCTCTAGCAGGTAAAGGGATGAGATCTCGCTGCCAGTCTAATATTGCGCTTAAATTCATACAGTCTAGGTACCATAGTGAAGAGCTCGTCCGAACAATTAACCGTGAAAATATTTATAAACGAGGCAACCTTATGGCAATGGGCAAGCTGAACCACCAGATGAGGACCAATAATATTGCTGATTCTTCTTTGGATCTTATTAAGAAGTTCCAGGAAAATATTAGGGTCACCAGACCCTATATGGCAGCAATATTCTAAGCATAGACGAATAGTAGACTTAATGATATTTCGTCTGAAGTAGTCCTTGTTCTTATTTAGGATTTGTGACAGCTTCCTTTCCAATTTCACTACAACAAATTGAGTTACTCTCCTGGAGATTAGCATCTGCTTTACTGCTTCAGTAAATACCTGACAATGGCCTAGTGGATTAAAGCATTGGTTTGTAAATTTGGTGATATAGCAATTGTGAGTTCAATCACTGTATCAGGCAGTGTGTACTTCCACTCACTGGAAATGGGTGGGCAATAACTGAGCAGGACTAAAAAAAAAAAGAGAACTAAATAATGTCCTTGGACATGAGCAAGAACAGTCTATCCCCCTCCCCATATATTAAATAAAGGATTCAGTTCAGAATTCCCTGTAGGTTATCCAGATTGCTATACACCTGAGGAAGGAGAGCACAACAGCCAAACCATTTTGATAATAACAACGAAGGTGAAGACAATAGTTCGAATGTAAATCGTATAAAACTGATAACTCCTCCTCACCCCAGAAATCTGTATAATGTAGCAAAATAGGCTTATTTACAAATATTAAGTGATGCTTTCAAATTATCCCTTTTTCATCGTCCTCGGTATGATAATAAACTACATCCAGTAACAAGTCCTCAGGTTTTGTCCACCTCTTAATTGCTGTTGTTCCCAGGTCCACCCTGGTAGCATCTTGTTAGGGACCCAACTATGGGCAGATAGTGAATCCCTAAAATGGGGTCAAAACATGAAAATATAAAAATACATTAGAAAAATTACTAGCAAGATATTTTCATAAAAAAAAAAATTATTACCAAAGCTCCCAAGAAAATAATATTTTGGCATTAAATGACCCATAAGGAGTTGATATGCCGTTAAACAAACAAATCAAATCAAAGCTCCCAAGAAAATTAAATTTCGGCATTAAATGACCCATAAGGTGTTGATATGCCGTTAAACAAACACATCAAATCAAAGCTCCCAAGAAAATTAATTTTCGGTATTAAATGACCCATAAGGTGTTGATGTGCCGTTAAACAAACACATCAAATCAAAGCTCCCAAGAAAATTAAATTTCGGCATTAAATGACCCATAAGGTGTTGATATGCCGTTAAACAAACAAATCAAATCGAAACTCCCAAGAAAATTAAATTTCGGCATTAAATGACCCATAAGGTGTTGATATGCCATTAAACAAATAAATCAAATCAAAGCTCCCAAGAAAATTAAATTTCGGCATTAAATGACCCATAAGGTGTTGATATGCTGTTAAACAAATAAATCAAATCAAAGCTCCCAAGAAAATTAAATTTCAGCATTAAATGACCCATAAGGTGTTGATATGCCGTTAAACAAACAAATCAAATCGAAACTCCCAAGAAAATTAATTTTCGGTATTAAATGACCCATAAGGTGTTGATGTGCCGTTAAACAAACAAATCAAATCAAAGCTCCCAAGAAAATTAATTTTCGGTATTAAATGACCCATCAGGTGTTGATGTGCCGTTAAACAAACAAATCAAATCAAAGCTCCCAAGAAAATTAATTTTCGGTATTAAATGACCCATAAGGTGTTGATATGCCGTTAAACAAACAAATCAAATCAAAGCTCCCAAGAAAATTAATTTTCGGTATTAAATGACCCATCAGGTGTTGATGTGCCGTTAAACAAACAAATCAAATCAAAGCTCCCAAGAAAATTAATTTTCGGTATTAAATGACCCATAAGGTGTTGATGTGCCGTTAAACAAACAAATCAAATCAAAGCTCCCAAGAAAATTAAATTTCGGCATTAAATGACCCATAAGGTGTTGATGTGCCGTTAAACAAATCAAATCAAATCAAAGCTCCCATGAAAATTAAATTTCGGCATTAAATGACCCATAAGGTGTTGATGTGCCGTTAAACAAACAAATCAAATCAAAGCTCCCAAGAAAATTAATTTTCGGTATTAAATGACCCATAAGGTGTTGATGTGCCGTTAAACAAACAAATCAAATCAAAGCTCCCAAGAAAATTAAATTTCGGCATTAAATGACCCATAAGGTGTTGATGTGCCGTTAAACAAATCAAATCAAATCAAAGCTCCCATGAAAATTAAATTTCGGCATTAAATGACCTATTAGGAATTGACATACATTTAAACAAACCCCTTTTTCCCAAACCACTGCTTTAATCAACTAAGACAATTTACTGTAGTGAACTTGGTGTGAATTTGGAGCCTTAAATCTGTCACAGATTGATAGCCTGAAGAAGGCTGGAAAGCCCGAAAGCCGAAACGTTGTGATGACAACAAGAAATATGAGGACAATAGTCCAATTATAAAGAGTGTAATTAATTTAAAATTAATATAAAATCTGTTACAAGTAATTCGAAAACAATATACACGTGTGTGTGTGTGTGCAAAATAATTATGAAATTTATTTAGTATTAAGGAAAAATAAGTCGCTTTTTATATTCGGGTAATTTTAAATATCTCCCTTAGTTTTTATCTCCCTTAGTTTTTATCTTTTTCTTTTTTTTAACCTTGAAATGAATATGACTATTTATTTTTCATGTTTTAATTTTAATTTGTTTGAACTCTATAATATAAAGTAATTTTAAATCTAGTAAATAAACATTTAAATAAGTATTTAGACAATTAAAATAGGAAAAGCATGAAATTTTTATGTGTCTTTCTCGTATGCATAATTGTATATAAACTTCCAGTAATCAAGAAACATCTAAAGATCAGAATGTCATTTTTTACAGGAAGCACGGATTTATGCTCAAGAACAAAAACTGATGTATGTTGAAACTTCGGCAAAATCAGGAATGAGTGTTTCAGATATTTTTCTAGTATTAGGTAAGTTAAAAATTTAAACTTTGAATTACATTTTTTCTGCTTATTTTTTTTTTTTAACATTTCACCGTAAGGAAGGCAATAAAGCCACTAAAACACGAGAGATTACTGAGTGTGAGAGAATATGAGAAAAAAATATTAAGGAGAGAGAACAACAAAAATGTACAAATTAAGAAGATAGAAGATAACTATTGACATTGCATTTAAATTTTTGAAGATCAAAGTTGACTGGAAAGTAAGAAGCCTGAAGAGAGTTCCACAAGCAAAAAGTACAAGAAAAGAAACTGTTAGCATAGAACTTCCAGTTACATCTAGCAGCAGACCTAGTAATTGTTTAATATGATGTTTCCACTTCATGTCAGTAGAAAACATAACCTGAGAAGATAAAATGAGTTACTCTCCTGGAGATTAGCATCTGCTTTGCTGATGGAAGGAAAGAAGCGTTCTCTCGGACAATAAAGGTGCAGTTTTATTTTGAAAGCATTAAAATTAACGAGCCATTTCTTAAATTTAAAGTGATATTTTTCAGACTTATTGGGATGCTACCCTGAACAGAGAATAGTAACACTGAGGTATCTACAAGATCACTGTTTTCAAAACAAAAATGAATGGTGTGAGTATATCACTGTGGAGGCTGCCAATATAAATGTCAAAGAAATCAATATTCCCATTGGATTTGACAATACATGTGATGTTCCCTAAGTAAATTGGGTAATATTTAACCTGTTTACCTACAAAAAAACTGTGTCAAATGGACATTTTTTTTTCTCTTCACATCCGGTTTACTGTACTGCTTCAGTAAATACCTGACTCCTTGTACTGTCATAGATATTTCTGAGAGCAATATCAGGCCAAAAATGAAGTACTGCTTTCATATATCGACAGGAGCTGCCCAGTTTTTACTTTCCAATCTTGATAGTCCAAAAGTGTCTCCACATCCTTGTGAGTGATGAATTGTTTTTCACCCTACAACCCCTTTCCCCACAGACCAAATGTCACAGGACGTTTTCTACTCTATTGCTATTTCCACCAAAAGTCTTCAGAAGAACTACATTCTTTAATTCCACCAGTTCTAACCTTTCACTGCTAAGACCACCATGCCACGCCCATTGTAGCTACCACCCTCATTCCCTTCATATTCCTTTAGTGAGATGTAAGTTTTACTCAAGTAGCTTCTTCCCATGAATTGCTGCTTTGTGGAACTGACTCCCAAGAGGATGCTTCCTCGATCACTATAATCTTAACCTGTTGTAGGGTTATCTTCCCTATATATTGTCAAAAACTGTACCTCTTAATTTGTAACCATCTACCTTGAGTGGGTCTTGGGCCTTGTACAGGGTGAACTTTATAAAAAAAAAATTATTGCATACTTCTTTGGCAGTGTTTGTTTTAAAATCCTCATCATCATTTATTCAATTAGTGCATTTTGAACCACCACAGTGAATGTTTGTATGAAAACTGGCTTCATCAATGCCATCAATTTGAATCTTTACTTCGTCTAATAGTTGTTCACTTCACCAAAAAATTCAGACACAAAAATTAAATGGAGATTATTTTTTTTAATTACTTTTGTTAATTTGTTGTTTGTTTATTTATGATGATGAAGGATTGATAAAAAAAGTTGGTTTAAGAGGATTATTTAAAAATTAAAAATTGGTTATCTTATTTTCTCGGTACCAAAACTAAAATATAAATTTAAAAAAAATGATTTGTTGGTGTTTTGGTGATGTGTTGGCATTTTCTTTTCTGTATGTAACAGAAAAGAAAATGCCAACACATCACCAAAACACCAACAAATATTTTTTGGGGGTCAGTGTAAAAGTGCATCATCAGACCACAATAAGATTTGAATATTATAAAGAAAATCATATACAAGACACAATAAAACAATAAAATGCTTTAGTTTACATTTTAGAGAAATGATTGTATATTTTAAAGAACACATATGTATACAGAAATAAAGAAGTTTTGCTTATCTGTAGGTGGCAACATGTTTTATCAGAGAACTGTCCAGGACGTCTGCCTCTTTAGCAGTTGAAGAGAGAGAGAGAGAGTTTTGATTTTTGTTTCATTTGGTAGCAGAACACTTGTTCTGATGCATCATGGGAGTATTCTGTATTTATCTATTTTTTATAATCTAATTTTTTTTATTGTTAATTACCATTCTTATTTGTATTTTAAAGTATTTTTATTCCTTAACTTTTGATTTTCTTAAATTATTAATCATTAATTATTTTCATTCCAGACTACTATATAATCTATTAATATGGGTTGGGGGTTATTTAGTAATTTATTGGTTGCTATCAGTACAGATTAAAATATAAATATTAGAATGAATAAAAAGAATATGAATTAATACAGTAGACTTTCTTAAATATTTAATTTATTAACACCTCTATTTTGGATGGGATGATTATTTCAATAGGTTTGTTTTTCGTTATTTTTTACTCATTTTTAAATATTCCTAGAATAAAATCAAAATATGTAACATCATTATGGAGAAAAGGGTTTTCATTATCGTAAATAAACAACGAAAATAATTTTAAAAAATGTTATTTAGATATAAAAGTTATCTCCCTTTAATTTTCAGTATTTGAATTTTTCAGTTTTTGATGAAGTGAAAATTTAATGTTTCTGGTAAAGCTAATTTTCAGGCAAATGGCATTTGCTATTCTGAAAAGACTATTTTTCTTCATTTATTTTTTTTATTTTTGTAAGATGATGAAATATTTAGTTTGAGGTTAGCTTTTCATTTTTGGTAATATGCTGGAATGTTTCTGTGGGCCCAAAAAATTAATACCGAAATCAATTAAAGGAAAGTGATTGTTATTTTTATGGGCAACGAAAATAAAATATAAATAAAAAATAATTAAACTTTTTATAAAATATTAAATTTATTTACGCATGTATTTTGGACAGGAAAAATATTTAAATGACTTTGTCTTTTGACATTTTTTTTGACTCATTTATAAATATTCTGAGAATAAAACCAAAATATACTTCACTGATGAATTTATGGAGAATAAGATATTCATTGCCATAAATAAAAAAACAAAATTTTTAAATGATACATAACTTAAGCCAGTGGCAACTCTAGGTCACCCATATTTGTCTAGCTCATTACAATCTTTAACAAAATATACTATTGGCATCTTTTACTCTAACTAAAATATATAATTTATAAAAATCTCTGTGCATGAAATTAAAAAACACATTTTGGTATTTTAATATTAATTGTAATAATTCAATAAAAATAAACATTTATTTTAAAAAATTTTCCAGACATGTAAAAAAAAAGAGTGTGAACAAAGTCTTTCATATGTTTGTTTATTGCCCCCTTTCCATTTTTCATTGTTTTTATTGTTTTATACGGTTATAAAGTCACTGATGGTAGAGATAGGAATAGTTGTTGTAGGATCAGAAAGTGAATTTTTAGTTTAATTTATTGTATGTTTATGATCAGTACTGCTGACTGATATCATATTCCTCAATACTACCCCAGTCACACTCTTCCACTCCTAACTCAAGGCTGGCTCTTTCTTTGATTTTTGCCAATTTTAATTTGGTCTAAATTCAATTTGCCCTTTTTTTCAATTGATACATTATGCTAACAAAACTGTACAGAATAAATTATTTAAAATGGGCATTTGTAAACAATAAGTTGAAATAAAAATTTATTCTTTGAAAAACAGGGCATACAAGTCATTAGAGTTTTTAAAAGATTATTTATAAAATTAAAGCAAGAAATACATTGTCTATTAAGTATGTCCCCAGCTTGATCTCTAGCTCAGATCTTTGCAGCCCAATGAGCCATGTTAATTTTATTTCATTCTTTTTTTTTTTACTTACTCCATTGTTTTTTTTTCTTTCTTCTTTATTATGAACAATATCAATGAAATGTATTTTGGTCAATATTTTGAGGCAGGGGGTTAAAATAATTAATTTTGGATCCAGCTGAAGTCAAGAATGGAAATGACACACAATGAATGATTTTTGTTGCTTTGTAATAGATATACTTGTATGTTGACTCACTCGGGCTGAGCCCAACAAGCCTGACCCCAGGAGTAGCCACTGATTTAAGCACTATTCAGATGAGCACATGGTCAAGGGGTTAGAACATTCACTTTCTGACCATGCGACCCTGGTTTGAATCTTACCATGATCGATTTGTCAGGGAGGTGACTTCTTGATGTTATCCGTCCGGAGGAGGACAATCCCAGTGTGCGGCACCTTTGAAAAATGCCTGAAAACCATACCATGAGTTGACCAAAGCCTTGTGAGTGAAATTGGGTAGATGGACCCCTTGGGAGCCACTAATGTTTGTGTTAGCATGAAGTCACAAGTCATCGTGACTGAGGGTTTAAGTGTGCTGGCCTTGTTCAGACTGCTGATCAAGCTAGATAATGTACATTCTCCCAGAAATTGTAACTAAGGTCCGCTCAGCATAGTTGCAGTATAAATCACAGGTGGGCTCTGTGGGTGTTGAACAAATACAAATGTGCCTGAGCAGACATCTGCAACAGGGATTAGCTAGCTGCCCTATTAGACTGGCATTCTTGGATACAATTGGCTGCACCATTTTTAGATTTAGATTCAGATATAAATAACCTCCTTTTAATTTTGTAGTTTTTGATTTTTCAATGAAATGAATAATTTGACAATGTGAAGATTTGTTTTGAGTGAAGCCAGTTTTCAGGCAATTGACATTTGCTGGTGTGCTTACGTCCCATGCTAAATAGAATGTAGTTCTGGTCATCTGTGCACAGCCAAGGCCGGATCAGTTGACCAGCATCAACATAGGGTTGAACAGATATTCTCAGATACTGTATGTCACCTGGAAGACCTCTTGAACTTTATATCGAACTGTGCTCGGTGGCATGTATGAGTTGTAGATGTCCAAGCTATCTTGACCAAATGGTAAACCTTCAGGACAAATATTATTTCAATGTTTCTTCTTTTTACTCTTATTCTGTAAATTTTATTTTAATAACAAATCTCGACAATTCCTGATGTCAGTTGAAGAAAAAGGAAGGCAAAAACTTCATGAAAAAATGTATGACAATGTGCTAGTCATCCAAAAAAGGCAATGCCAGGAGTGAGTAAAAAAAAAAAAGAAAAAATGATACTGTGATTGGCATGCAGCTCCAGCTTCTTTGGCATTTAAATATTGGGCATGAACAGACTGGAATATATTGGGAGTTTTTTTTATATACGCTTATTGGTGATTTATTATTCACAACTATTTTTCTTGTTTTAGAGCCTCCATGACATTTTTATACGAGGGGTGCTAAAATATTCTAGGTCACTGAAGAAAAATAAGACCTATCAAAGGTCATGGAAGAACTAGTCAACAGCCAGCTAACTAGAGGTGGTGTTTCAATAAACCACTCCACCATTGATCCCAAGAAATATCATGACAATTATGAAACGAAATATGAGCGCTAACGGAGGTTAAGTCTATGGGAATTAACTCCTCACCTGGTAGGGAGTGACATGTGCAACAGGGGTCAGCTGACCATCATCCAGCAATTGTTAGCATAAACAGTGTTAAGGGGATAAAATTCCTTGAAACTGATCCTTTTCCTGGTAAGGAGCGACGGGTATCACCTGACCATCATCCATCGACTGTTTGCATCAGGATATGGAACGTTAGAACGTTAAACGACCCTGACCAGTTGGAAAATGTAAAACAGGAGATGAGTAGGCTAAATGTGAACATCTTAGGAGTATGTGAAAGTCAGTGGTCAAGCAATGGAGATTTGGTCAGTGACAAGCCCAGGATTATATATGCAGGTGGAGAGAAAAATGAAAAAGGAGTTGGATTGATACTTAGATTAAGACATGAAGAAATGCATTCTGGGATACTGTCAGTTATCTGAAAGAATTCTTGTAGTTAAACTGAAAGAAAAGCCTTTCAACATATCTATTATAGTTGTGTATGCACTGACAGTACAAAGTACAGAAGAAGAATTGAAAACTTTCCATACTAGGCTCAGTGTAAATCACAAGAAATTATAATCATCATGGGAAACCTGAATTTCAAAGTCAACAAGGAGATGGATGGTGAAATAGCTGGCAAATCCGAGCTAGGGACCCGCAATCAATATGGATAAAAATTAGTCCAATGGTGCACAGCGAATGACCAGGTAATGGCCACTACCTGCTAAGGTAGTGAAGGAAAGGAAAGGACTTAACATAAACTACAAGAAGACAGAATGCAGAGTCATCAGCAAAAAGATGAGCCCAAAATGCAAATTACAGGTCGGGGATACTAAGATCAAGCAGGCACAGAAATTTAAATATCTGGGAAGTGTTCTAACAGAGGACGGAATGTGTGACACTGAGATTCGAAGATCATATTGGGATGGCCAAAGATGCATTCCAAAAGCTATCTAGATTATTAAGAGAGAGGAAAATTTTGTTGAAAACAAAGAAAAAAAGTACTGTATTGTTAGGTGATATCTGTCTTGCTGTATGGCAGTGAATGCTGGACAAAGATGAAGAAGAGACTTGAAGTTATAGAAATGTGGTGCTACAGAAAGATGCTAAGGATGTGAGCAACAATGAGGGTTTTGGAGAGAATGAAAACAAAAAGGATATATGCTTAACATCAGGAAGAGGCAGTTGAAATTTATAGGATACATAATGAGGAAAGAAGGCTTAGAAAATCTGATACACACAGGAAATATTGAGGGACAGGAAAAAAGTGTGTAACATTTGATGAGCTTGAGTAAATGGATGGTAGAACAGGGTTTGGGAGAAATAACAAAAAGACAAAACTTATTAAGGGACAAGAAAGATGTGGAGGACTATGATCGATTATGTCCTGAAGAGACATAGCGCATAAAAGAAAGAACGAAGAATTATTTACAATAATGGATCATATGCAATCTAGGTGAACAATTCAACTAGAAAAATTGAAAAAAAATACAATGTATCTAAATACAAATTAGCGACAAGTTAGATCATTCACTTTTAAATAAATCAATTGTTTTGCAGCAATTTTTAACATCAACTTGAGATTTTCTTTTGCTAAAAAGTTGAATAATTTAACACATTCAATATGATGGATAAAAAATAGTGAATTTCATTTTGTGTTTTTTCAAGACTTTGATTGGGACAGAAAAAAGAACAGACCCCAAAATGATGTCAAACTGTGAAATTAGTTCATCCTTTAACAGTCATTTCTGCTTAGTTTAATTGGTAACATAAAAAAGCAGATGTTAAGATAGCAAGGGTTACGAAGTACTCAATGTCAGGGTGTAATATTCACTGTCTAAGAGAATCTTTGCAACCATCATTGGGGTCATGACCTTTGGTTTGGGAATGTCAACACAAAGAAAACTAGTCAATCACCTATGGTATTGAAGTTTCGTAGGACACTTGAAATCTTTATAAAAATAATTCCTACTAATAATACTAGTTTACCAACAACAAATCTGCTGCTGATAGATTGTTTCTGGAATTTAAATTTCTTTATCTGTAAAACTGTCAAGTTCTTATAACTTTGTAACTAAAGCAGATGGTGGGTTCAAGCAAATTTTATGGGGCAAAAGGGATGAGTTTGAATCTAACTGAGGGCTTAATCTTTATGTTCACTCTTGTCTACTCACTACCATACATTAATGGTATGAGTAAATTGGCGATAAAAAGTGTGGGTGGGGGGAGAAAATGGACTTTTTACACCTTACTGAAAACGTTGTCCTGCCCTCGTTTCTTAAATGGAGTATTGTCATCAGCCACTGTTAATTTTGACAGGTATTTAACTTCATCTTAATTTTTAGTTTGTTTTTATCACAATGATATACAGGTTAACACATCTACAGCAGTAGATAAAACTTGCAGTTCAAAAAATAAAGGATCAGCTCTGATTTAAAAAAAAAAAAAAGTAAAAAATGAAGATGAAATTAAATACTAGTCAAAAATTAATAATAATGGCTGACAATGCTTCATCTAATACAAAATGAAGATGAAAGTAAATACTAGTCAAAAATTAATAATGATGGCTGACAATGCTTCATCTAATACAAAATGAAGATGAAAGTAAATACTAGTCAAAAATTAATAATGATGGCTGACAATGCTTCATCTAATAAAAAATGAAGATGAAAGTAAATACTAGCCAAAAATTAATGATGGCTGACAATGCTTCATCTAATAAAAAATGAAGATGAAAGTAAATACTAGCCAAAAATTAATAATGATGGCTGACAATGCTTCATCTAATAAAAAATGAAGATGAAAGTAAATGCTAGCCAAAAATTAATAATGATGGCTGACAATGCTTCATCTAATAAAAAATGAAGATGAAAGTAAATGCTAGTCAAAAATTAATAATGATGGCTGACAATGCTTCATCTAATACAAAATGAAGATGAAAGTAAATACTAGTCAAAAATTAATAATGATGGCTGACAATGCTTCATCTAATAAAAAATGAAGATGAAAGTAAATACTAGCCAAAAATTAATAATGATGGCTGACAATGCTTCATCTAATAAAAAATGAAGATGAAAGTAAATACTAGCCAAAAATTAATGATGGCTGACAATGCTTCATCTAATAAAAAATGAAGATGAAAGTAAATACTAGCCAAAAATTAATAATGATGGCTGACAATGCTTCATCTAATAAAAAATGAAGATGAAAGTAAATACTAGCCAAAAATTAATGATGGCTGACAATGCTTCATCTAATAAAAAATGAAGATGAAAGTAAATACTAGCCAAAAATTAATAATGATGGCTGACAATGCTTCATCTAATAAAAAATGAAGATGAAAGTAAATACTAGTCAAAAATTAATAATAATGGTTGATTAAGTTTTATATATGAAAAAAAAAATGTTATAATATTTTTGTATGCTTCCAATTGTTTTTTCCCCAGCGGAGAAGATTTGCAGTGTTCCTACCCAACCGCCTCGGAATCCGGGTGCTAATCGTGTCGACATAAAAAATTCAAGAAATTCTGAAGAAAAAAGTTCTGGTTGTTGTTGAGTTTCGGTTCCATTTTGTGCAATGGAAAGATTTTGCGACCATTTAAAATCTGCAATATGAAAACCAAAGGAACAATGTCACTTTATTGTTAATTTGTCTGTATTAAAGTTGTAAAAAAATTTTGATTTGTTCTCTTGTTTATTTTTCACTCACGACAAGAAGAAAGGAAATTTTACACCTGTTTTCTCATGCTAAATCAATTTTTTTCTAATCATTTCACCCCAATGAAGGCAATAATGCCACTAAGATGCAAGGGGTTACTGGGAGTGAAAGAGAATAAGATTTTAGTGAGAAGAAAGAACAATAAAAGAACAGGCTTCAGGAAAATGGAAGATAGTGATTAAATTTTTGAAGATCATAAGTTGCAGGGAAACATGAAACAGAAGTGATTTCCACAGGCGAGAAGTGCACAAAAATAAACTATTAGAAAAGAAACTGTTAGCACAGAATTTACGGTTACATCTAGCCAGCTGTCTGTCTAGTACTGTGCTTAAATTCAAAAAGTCTAGGTACCATAGCAAAGAGCTCATCTGAACAATTGCCATGAAAGTATTTATAGAAAAGACACAGAGAGGCAATGTTACGGTGGTGGGAAAGTAACTGAAGCCGAGCTGCCAGATAAGGACCAGTTGTATTACTGATTAATTGTAGTATGCTTAAATCAATGCAGTTAAGGTACCAAGGAGGAAAGCTCATCAGAACAATTAGAATGACTGATTGTCATTTGTCAAAATTAAGGGGTATATAACTAATAAAATTAATATATATATATATAGATGCATGTTTTATTGAATAATATAGACAAGTTTTGTCTATTTATTTTAAGTAAGTTCCTTTCATATTGTCTGATAAGCTTAATCACATTATCATTGAAAGACGAAAGGAAATCACCATATTGATACATGTTTAAATCCAATCTAAGCTTTCGGCTTACATAAGCCATTATCAAAGATGACAATCACATTTCAATATATCAAACAATACACGGACGAAACAATAATGATAGTCTGTTTTTGTTGCATGAAAAATTTCAAAACAACGACAAACTCGTGCATACGAGATGTGGAAGCGAAAATCGCATTGCAGCTCGTGACGTCACACATGACCACGCGAGAGTGAAAACGAGAAGTATTAAGTTTGGGAAGTCGTTGGTATAAACCAATGGCTTCTGTTATCAATTATAGGCATTTAAGAATATTTGTCGAGATTTCATAGTTTATTTTGTTCGGGTTAAGTTTCAACTATTTTATGTATATAGCTTCAAGAATTTTTAGTTTTTGTTTATTGTTTTCATGTTTAAGTATAGTTGTGTTTTCAATGAGGATTTTCCGGAATTGTGTATGCGGCCAGGCATGTTGTTTTAAATGCCTAAAAATGTTAGAATTATCATTCAAATGTAAAGTCAAGCATCATGAAAGCGAGTTTGTGATGTGACCAACCTAAATATACAGGGTGTCCATAAAGTTCATGAGCACTTTAAAAAATTTATTTCTATCGCAAATACAAATAAAGTTATAATCTGTAAAAAAGTTATAAAGTTTAATGTACCTAGTTTTAAGTCTAGCTAAAATAACTAATGTGATTTCAGGCATTACTGTAAATCAGTTGGCAAATGTTTTCCGTGAACTGCAAAATCGTATTACCCTTTGTATTGCTAATGATCGAGGACATGTGGAAACTTAAATAAAATTTCAATAAAATCTTAAAAAATATAGATTTACTTCTTTCTAATCCTTTTTACAAATTATTTCTGTCGCGAATACAAATAAAGTTATAAATTTTTTAAAGTGCACACAAACTTTATGGTCACCCTTTGTATATATATATATATATATATGATTACAGGTTGATGGGTAAGTATGTGAAGTCATTTATATATTTAGAAAGTAAGATGAATGCCAATGCATCCCTTGATGGGGAAATAACAGATCACCAAGGCTACAAGTGCATTTGGGAAGCTTCACAGCCGCCTATGGAAAGAACGAGGTATCAAATTGGACACCAAAATACGGGTTTATAAAGCAGCCCTTTTGACCAGCTCAGAATCATGGACTCCATATCAGTCAGCTGGATCTCTTCTGCAAAAATTGTCTCTGTAGCTGTACTTTTGATGATGTACTTTGCCGATCTTCTCACAAAATGCAACCTTGGTGGAATTGGGACCTTCCTGATGCAGTCATGGGATGGTCATGTTGAAAAGGTTGAATGACAACAGTACACCTAAGGTCCTCATGTATATCCAGCTTGACAGTGGACAAAGGAATATTAGACGACCATGGGTCAGGTATAAAGGCAAGCTAACCACCCCTAGCTGTCAATGTGCCTTATACTAAGTTTGAGCGTGTTACCCTGGATAGAAATAACTGGAGATATTTGTACCAGAGTGGTATCAAAAGTTTCGAAATCAGTTGTATTGACTGGCTAAGAAACAAAAGACGACAGTGAAAAGTGTCAGCAACTATTCTCATGGCTCTGTCCCAAGGTCCTCGCTGTTGCACAATATGTGGACTTATGTAGGTCACTAGCAGGACTGAAGTGTCATATACGACACAGATACAAAAACTGAATGAGGTTGTCAGATCCTCATACGTTGAAATTGACGAGAAAGTCCATGATAATATATATAAATATATTTTAAGACATTTTTATGTTTATACATTCTTTTTATAGATACAAACATTTAAGTAAATGTTCTGTTTATAATAAACAGTATTAAACAACATTTACCGGCCTGAATGTCCGAGAAATTTTCATAGAAAATATTCGTCCTTTGACAGGAATTGAACCTGTATCCTATATGGAACCGTCATATAGCCTGACATGCCTTTAACCTATTTGGCCACAGAGGAGCATTCGGTTAGCAAGGTCGATTTTACTGCTTGTAAACTACAATCTTCCATGAATCTTTCACGTACATTCATAACTGCTCATGGCATATCAAATGTAAACAAATGACGTCACACATTATGAAATGGACAAAGTTCGACAATTATTTTAATACTTATATATTTGTATCTATAAAAAGAATGTATAAACATAAAAATATCTTAAAATAATTGTCGGACTTTGTCCATTTCATAATATATATATATATATATATATATATTTTAATCATTTCCCTGCAAGCTTTTAAATAAATAGTGTTTATTATTTTTGTTGTCAATTTGGAAGAACAAAAAAAATATATAAATTCACTTTCATCTTAGTTTTTATTACAATTCTAATCATTGCTTTTTAAAACAATAAACACTGCCAAGGAGTGAAGGTAGTTAAAATAATTACAATGTCAAGAAAAAAAACGTCCTTTTTGACACACTTTTTTTTTCTCTCTTTTTTTTTTTGTGGGCACAAAGGTCCAAGATTGCTCAAATCGATATTACAGACAGCCACTCAACCAACAGAGTCCACTTGTGGTTCATTCTGCAACTATGCAGAGCAGACCTTAGTTACAGTTTCTGGGTGAGAGCACATAATCTAGCATGATAGCGTTTTTTAACAAAGCCAGTACACTCAAACCCTCGGTCATGATGATTTATGACTTCATGCTAGCACGACCATCAACTGCTTCTGAACGGTTTTGTCTACTCATTTCCACTAAGAAGGCTTGGGTTAATCCATGGTGTGGTTTACAGGCACTTTCAGGTTTTCAAGGTACCATGCACTGGGACTGCCTTCTCAGGATATTATAATCACAAAGTCACCTCCCTGACAACTCGAGCATCAGAGATGGGAAAATATTGAATAAAAAAAGAAAAATATGATGAGATAGAAAAACAAATTGCATACAGTGGCTTATTAAAGAGGCTAATAGCTCTGAAAGTGAACAGTTGTCAATTAAATCCAATATGGTAGCTATCAAGGGAAGATTACTGGATGGTAATGAGTGTGGGTTACATGTCTGAAAACGTGCAGTGGTATAACAATAAATGCTACCAAGTATTCCAGCATTAACACACACACACACACACACATATATATATATATATATATATATATATATATATAAATAAATAAAAGTCGACATTGAAGTCAACACTCAGAGGCAACAGGCTGTTTCATGCTGAATGCAATCATCAGGCCGCCTGACATGAAACAGCCTGTTGCCTCTGAGTGTTAACTTCAGTGTTCACTTTTATATTTATATTTACATACGCTCTATCTCTGATATTGAGCAATTTATCCCATAAATATAGCATATATATATATGTATGTGTGTGTGTGTGTGTATATATAAATATATATATATATATATGTGTGTGTGTGTGTGTATGTATGTGGAGAAGCGCCAGAGGGTTGTAGTAATATTTATTGGAGCATTCGGAAAACTTTGAAACAAAGGAAGAGAATCAAAGATATAAAAAAATGTTTATTTAGTTAACTTAAATGGGGGTGAGTCCTTTATAACTTATATAACATTATGTAACTTATAATACTAATATAATTTATATAACTTCATAACTTATATAATATATAGGAATACAAATATATATTACAATAATTATAATTACAGATGTAATATATATTTAATATATATTAAATTTGATTTGACTTTAATAATTGTAACTGAATAATAATATATATTACAATAATTATAATTACAATATATATATAAATTACAATATATATGAATAATATATAATTATATAACTTATATAATATCACTAATATAATATACTATAATATATATCATTAATATAATTTATATAACTTTATAACTTATATATAACAAGTATATGTTTATTTAGTGATGGCTGACAATGCTTCATCTAATAAAAAATGAAGATGAAAGTAAATACTAGTCAAAAATAATAATGGCTGACAATGCTTCATCTAAGTAATAGGGGTGTCTCCTTTATAAATCTGGTTGGTAAAAGACTGTTCGGGTTGGTAGTTATAGTTTACGAGTCAGACTTTGACAGTAGTCATTGTCTTGTTGGCAGCTGTCGGATGTGTGATTATTTTGGAAACCTGTTGTGTTGATAATATTGGCTCTCAAAAAGGGTGGAAAAAAGGTTTAAGCAGATGACCGCTTAGTTCTTCACACAACTTTCTGACTGTCTCCTCTGCTGCTGTCTGTTGGTTATCTCTTTATATACAATTTTGAAAGGCTCCATCCTGATTACTTGTTTTGTAGCTTGGTTTTGGCAGAAAGCCGATTCATATGCCAAAGCTGCTCTCAACATGACACCCGACCAAAACATCAAAATCCCATACACTGACCTAAAACATAAAATCAAGACAACAATAACACTAAAATGGCAACAACTATGGGACAAAAATACCAACAATAAACTCTATCAAATAGCACCAATTCTAAAGGAAAGGCAATTGAATCTTAAAACAAGAAAAGAACAAACCACCACTGCTCGACTACGCATTGGACACACAAGACTGACTCACTCATTTGTACTAAAACAAGAACCTCCTCCTAAATGCTCCTGTGGAAAACAATACACTGTAAAACATGTACTAATAGAATGTACAAACCTCACACACATCCGTAGAAAATTCTATAATGCGAAGAACATGAAGAAATGATTTGCAAAAACTGAACCAAAAAATATATTGGATTTTCTAAAAAGAATTGGTCTCTTATCAAAGATATAGACTGATGTATAAACAACATATCCTACCTTTTATCATTTTTAAAAATAAATTGTCCTTATCAAATGGAAATTCTTGACTTAAACAAAATACCTAGGATTATTTTGCAGTGTGCAAGCAAATAAGCTCTAGGTTGCTAAAAATGTTCCATACAAAATGGGCATTTAAAATTCATATAAACTGGATTTGGCATTAAATAACCCACAGTGGTTGATATGCCATAACACCCAAACAAACAAACAAACAATTGGTTTTGGCTGATATCAGAAGTCTCTTTGTTCTTTTGATTGGTCAAAATTCTTTATTTTCTGGCATTCCTTTCTTTTTCTTTTTTTATAGCAGAAGTCATACGGTGAGCCTCTTGTTTTGGTCGTTATTTAGTCACAATAACTAGACCCTGGACTAGTGAACTTCCGTTTCGCAGCAGTCTTTTCTTCTTCTTTTTAGATGAGTGTTGCCTTCTCATTAGTTGGCACCCACTTGCATCAAGATCCTCGTACTCTCTCCTTATTCCCTTTTTCCGCTCTGGAGGTGGTGACAGAAATGGCTGTAAATGTCCAGTTTACACTTATGAGCAGGTGTCACAGAGGAATGTGGGTGGTGGATGTGGCTGGTTGAGTAAGGCCCTCCTGACAGCACATCACAGATCCTCTTCATGTTGATGGTTGGACAGGAAAGTCTCAGTCCCTCCTCAGATGGTCATATACCAGGAAGGCTGATTTGCAGCAACAGTTTCCCAGATCTCAGTATTGATGTTGGCCTGTCTCAGGGATGTTTGCAACTGATCCTTGAAGCATCTTTTTGGGCATCCACTGGGTCATGGATAAAAGCATTGGTTGATGTAATTCAGTGACTTGACCCAAAGAGTTGTGAGTTCAATAGCTGGCCACAGCACAGGTGAACGAAAAAAAAACATGAAGAGGTACTAAAGGGAAACAACTGAAACTAAAACGTCCACAAAAAGCATGGCATGTGGAACTAGAGTAATCTACCCTAGTCTACTAAAGAAAGGGTTCAATTTGAAATTCCAATGTATATCACCTGAAGAAGGCTGGAGCATACAACAGCTGAAATGTTGTGAATATGACAACAAAGATGAAGGCAACAGTTCAGATAATGTAAATAGTGTAAATAGTTACAATACGTCATCTCAAAAATATAGATATTTATTTTAATTACTTGTCAAAAATTAATAATAATGGCTGACAATGCTTCATCTAATAAAAAATGAAGATGAAAGTAAATACTAGTCAAAAATTAATAATAATGGCTGACAATGATTCATCTAATAAAAAATGAAGATGAAAATAAATACTAGTCAAAAATTAATAATAATGGCTGACAATGCTTCATCTAATAAAAAATGAAGATGAAAGTTAATACTAGCCAAAAATTAATAATGATGGCTGACAATGCTTCATCTAATAAAAAATGAAGATGAAAGTAAATACTAGTCAAAAATTAATAATGATGGCTGACAATGCTTCATCTAATAAAAAATGAAGATGAAAATAAATACTAGTCAAAAATTAATAATAATGGCTGACAATGCTTCATCTAATAAAAAATGAAGATGAAAGTTAATACTAGCCAAAAATTAATAATGATGGCTGACAATGCTTCATCTAATAAAAAATGAAGATGAAAGTAAATACTAGTCAAAAATTAATAATAATGGCTGACAATGATTCATCTAATAAAAAATGAAGATGAAAATAAATACTAGTCAAAAATTAATAATAATGGCTGACAATGCTTCATCTAATAAAAAATGAAGATGAAAGTAAATACTAGTCAAAAATTAATAATAATGGCTGACAATGCTTCATCTAATAAAAAATGAAGATGAAAGTAAATACTAGTCAAAAATTAATAATAATGGCTGACAATGCTTCATCTAATAAAAAATGAAGATGAAAGTAAATACTAGTCAAAAATTAATAATAATGGCTGACAATGCTTCATCTAATAAAAAATGATGAAAGTAAATACTAGTCAAAAATTAATAATAATGGCTGACAATGCTTCATCTAATAAAAAATGAAGATGAAAGTAAATACTAGTCAAAAATTAATAATAATGGCTGACAATGCTTCATCTAATAAAAAATGATGAAAGTAAATACTAGTCAAAAATTAATAATAATGGCTGACAATGCTTCATCTAATAAAAAATGAAGATGAAAGTAAATACTAGTCAAAAATTAATAATAATGGCTGACAATGATTCATCTAATAAAAAATGAAGATGAAAGTAAATACTAGTCAAAAATTAATAATAATGGCTGACAATGCTTCATCTAATATAAAATGAAGATGAAAGTAAATACTAGTCAAAAATTAATAATAATGGTTGACAATGCTTCATCTAATATAAAATGAAGATGAAAGTAAATCCTAGTCAAAAATTAATAATAATGGCTGACAATGCTTCATCTAATACAAAATGAAGATGAAAGTAAATACTAGTCAAAAATTAATAATAATGGCTGACAATGCTTCATCTAATAAAAAATGAAGATGAAAGTAAATACTAGTCAAAAATTAATAATAATGGCTGACAATGCTTCATCTAATAAAAAATGATGAAAGTAAATACTAGTCAAAAATTAATAATAATGGCTGACAATGCTTCATCTAATAAAAAATGAAGATGAAAGTAAATACTAGTCAAAAATTAATAATAATGGCTGACAATGATTCATCTAATAAAAAATGAAGATGAAAGTAAATACTAGTCAAAAATTAATAATAATGGCTGACAATGCTTCATCTAATATAAAATGAAGATGAAAGTAAATACTAGTCAAAAATTAATAATAATGGTTGACAATGCTTCATCTAATATAAAATGAAGATGAAAGTAAATCCTGGTCAAAAATTAATAATAATGGCTGACAATGCTTCATCTAATAAAAAATGAAGATGAAAGTAAATACTAGTCAAAAATTAATAATAATGGCTGACAATGCTTCATCTAATAAAAAATGAAGATGAAAGTAAATACTAGTCAAAAATTAATAATAATGGCTGACAATGCTTCATCTAATAAAAAATGATGAAAGTAAATACTAGTCAAAAATTAATAATAATGGCTGACAATGCTTCATCTAATAAAAAATGAAGATGAAAGTAAATACTAGTCAAAAATTAATAATAATGGCTGACAATGATTCATCTAATAAAAAATGAAGATGAAAATAAATACTAGTCAAAAATTAATAATAATGGCTGACAATGCTTCATCTAATAAAAAATGAAGATGAAAGTAAATACTAGTCAAAAATTAATAATAATGGCTGACAATGCTTCATCTAATAAAAAATGAAGATGAAAGTAAATACTAGTCAAAAATTAATAATAATGGCTGACAATGCTTCATCTAATAAAAAATGAAGATGAAAGTAAATACTAGTCAAAAATTAATAATAATGGCTGACAATGCTTCATCTAATAAAAAATGATGAAAGTAAATACTAGTCAAAAATTAATAATAATGGCTGACAATGCTTCATCTAATAAAAAATGAAGATGAAAGTAAATACTAGTCAAAAATTAATAATAATGGCTGACAATGCTTCATCTAATAAAAAATGATGAAAGTAAATACTAGTCAAAAATTAATAATAATGGCTGACAATGCTTCATCTAATAAAAAATGAAGATGAAAGTAAATACTAGTCAAAAATTAATAATAATGGCTGACAATGATTCATCTAATAAAAAATGAAGATGAAAGTAAATACTAGTCAAAAATTAATAATAATGGCTGACAATGCTTCATCTAATATAAAATGAAGATGAAAGTAAATACTAGTCAAAAATTAATAATAATGGTTGACAATGCTTCATCTAATATAAAATGAAGATGAAAGTAAATCCTAGTCAAAAATTAATAATAATGGCTGACAATGCTTCATCTAATACAAAATGAAGATGAAAGTAAATACTAGTCAAAAATTAATAATAATGGCTGACAATGCTTCATCTAATAAAAAATGAAGATGAAAGTAAATACTAGTCAAAAATTAATAATAATGGCTGACAATGCTTCATCTAATAAAAAATGATGAAAGTAAATACTAGTCAAAAATTAATAATAATGGCTGACAATGCTTCATCTAATAAAAAATGAAGATGAAAGTAAATACTAGTCAAAAATTAATAATAATGGCTGACAATGATTCATCTAATAAAAAATGAAGATGAAAGTAAATACTAGTCAAAAATTAATAATAATGGCTGACAATGCTTCATCTAATATAAAATGAAGATGAAAGTAAATACTAGTCAAAAATTAATAATAATGGTTGACAATGCTTCATCTAATATAAAATGAAGATGAAAGTAAATCCTAGTCAAAAATTAATAATAATGGCTGACAATGCTTCATCTAATACAAAATGAAGATGAAAGTAAATACTAGTCAAAAATTAATAATAATGGCTGACAATGCTTCATCTAATAAAAAATGAAGATGAAAGTAAATACTAGTCAAAAATTAATAATAATGGCTGACAATGCTTCATCTAATAAAAAATGATGAAAGTAAATACTAGTCAAAAATTAATAATAATGGCTGACAATGCTTCATCTAATAAAAAATGAAGATGAAAGTAAATACTAGTCAAAAATTAATAATAATGGCTGACAATGATTCATGTAATAAAAAATGAAGATGAAAATAAATACTAGTCAAAAATTAATAATAATGGCTGACAATGCTTCATCTAATAAAAAATGAAGATGAAAGTAAATACTAGTCAAAAATTAATAATAATGGCTGACAATGCTTCATCTAATAAAAAATGAAGATGAAAGTAAATACTAGTCAAAAATTAATAATAATGGCTGACAATGCTTCATCTAATAAAAAATGAAGATGAAAGTAAATACTAGTCAAAAATTAATAATAATGGCTGACAATGCTTCATCTAATAAAAAATGATGAAAGTAAATACTAGTCAAAAATTAATAATAATGGCTGACAATGCTTCATCTAATAAAAAATGAAGATGAAAGTAAATACTAGTCAAAAATTAATAATAATGGCTGACAATGCTTCATCTAATAAAAAATGATGAAAGTAAATACTAGTCAAAAATTAATAATAATGGCTGACAATGCTTCATCTAATAAAAAAAGGAGATGAAAGTAAATACTAGTCAAAAATTAATAATAATGGCTGACAATGATTCATCTAATAAAAAATGAAGATGAAAGTAAATACTAGTCAAAAATTAATAATAATGGCTGACAATGCTTCATCTAATATAAAATGAAGATGAAAGTAAATACTAGTCAAAAATTAATAATAATGGTTGACAATGCTTCATCTAATATAAAATGAAGATGAAAGTAAATCCTAGTCAAAAATTAATAATAATGGCTGACAATGCTTCATCTAATACAAAATGAAGATGAAAGTAAATACTAGTCAAAAATTAATAATAATGGCTGACAATGCTTCATCTAATAAAAAATGAAGATGAAAGTAAATACTAGTCAAAAATTAATAATAATGGCTGACAATGCTTCATCTAATAAAAAATGATGAAAGTAAATACTAGTCAAAAATTAATAATAATGGCTGACAATGCTTCATCTAATAAAAAATGAAGATGAAAGTAAATACTAGTCAAAAATTAATAATAATGGCTGACAATGATTCATCTAATAAAAAATGAAGATGAAAGTAAATACTAGTCAAAAATTAATAATAATGGCTGACAATGCTTCATCTAATATAAAATGAAGATGAAAGTAAATACTAGTCAAAAATTAATAATAATGGTTGACAATGCTTCATCTAATATAAAATGAAGATGAAAGTAAATCCTAGTCAAAAATTAATAATAATGGCTGACAATGCTTCATCTAATACAAAATGAAGATGAAAGTAAATACTAGTCAAAAATTAATAATAATGGCTGACAATGCTTCATCTAATAAAAAATGAAGATGAAAGTAAATACTAGTCAAAAATTAATAATAATGGCTGACAATGCTTCATCTAATAAAAAATGAAGATGAAAGTAAATACTAGTCAAAAATTAATAATAATGGCTGACAATGCTTCATCTAATAAAAAATGAAGATGAAAGTAAATACTAGTCAAAAATTAATAATAATGGCTGACAATGCTTCATCTAATAAAAAATGAAGATGAAAGTAAATACTAGTCAAAAATTAATAATAATGGCTGACAATGCTTCATCTAATAAAAAATGATGAAAGTAAATACTAGTCAAAAATTAATAATAATGGCTGACAATGCTTCATCTAATAAAAAATGAAGATGAAAGTAAATACTAGTCAAAAATTAATAATAATGGCTGACAATGCTTCATCTAATAAAAAATGATGAAAGTAAATACTAGTCAAAAATTAATAATAATGGCTGACAATGCTTCATCTAATAAAAAATGAAGATGAAAGTAAATACTAGTCAAAAATTAATAATAATGGCTGACAATGCTTCATCTAATAAAAAATGATGAAAGTAAATACTAGTCAAAAATTAATAATAATGGCTGACAATGCTTCATCTAATAAAAAATGAAGATGAAAGTAAATACTAGTCAAAAATTAATAATAATGGCTGACAATGCTTCATCTAATAAAAAATGATGAAAGTAAATACTAGTCAAAAATTAATAATAATGGCTGACAATGCTTCATCTAATAAAAAATGAAGATGAAAGTAAATACTAGTCAAAAATTAATAATAATGGCTGACAATGCTTCATCTAATAAAAAATGATGAAAGTAAATACTAGTCAAAAATTAATAATAATGGCTGACAATGCTTCATCTAATAAAAAATGATGAAAGTAAATACTAGTCAAAAATTAATAATAATGGCTGACAATGATTCATCTAATAAAAAATGAAGATGAAAGTAAATACTAGTCAAAAATTAATAATAATGGCTGACAATGCTTCATCTAATAAAAAATGATGAAAGTAAATACTAGTCAAAAATTAATAATAATGGCTGACAATGCTTCATCTAATAAAAAATGATGAAAGTAAATGCTAGTCAAAAATTAATAATGGTTTTATTTTTGTGCACACCACTGATGTGTGTGTTTGTGTGTGTGTGGTATTTAACACTTCTATTTTATTTCAGGTCATGTTGAGATCCTATTTATTCAATAGTGTATAAAATTTTATTTCTTATTTTAATATTAACAAAAATATTGTACATTAACAAGAAAATGCTGATCATTGTTTTATACAAGTACAGTACAATTATAAAATGACTAGAATTTTTTCTTATTAAATAAGAACTGGATGAAATATCCCTAGACATGGTCTGTAGATTAAATAAGGGGTTCTGAAGATCACCTGGATTGACAAGCACAGCAAGCACAACATTGTTATAAAAACAACAAAGATTAGGACAATAGTCCACATTTAAATAATGTTGAAACTGTGGGTTACCCCCACTTAGTTTTGCCAAATACCTATTAGGTGGCACTGTTTAAGTCAATAAAAAGTCCAACATTTCCTTGCTTCAATATTGAAGTAGTACATATGAAGCAGCCCTGTCAGGTCGTGGTCGTTTCCTCAGTCGACTGATGACTGAACTCTCTCACAGGTGTATCCCACTCGTTTGTATCACACAGAAAAATAAGCACATTCTTAATTGCTAAGTTTTTAATGTCTTTTCCATTCCTTTTCAGCTGTGTACACATTAATCTAATTTCTTTGTTTCTGATATTACAATGGCAGAAAAAGTATTTAGATTCTGTCAATTTGAAACCAGTCCTCAAAGACATTGCTGTTGTTTGCAGAATTCAGAGAGTCAAAGAAAATAAAGCAATATCTGACCAAACTGCCTTTTAATGGTGCTAATAAAACCCAGAAGTGGGTGTCCATCAGTTGTCGCTTCTGCTTTAAAATGCAACACAGAGAAGAAACTAGCATTCCAATAACTCTTAGAAGAACTTGTGGTTTTGCCAAATGCCTGCTAGGTGGCGCTATTTAAGTCTATAGAAAGACAAAATTTTCTTCCTCTTCCTCATTCTTCAAGATGTAGCATTATGTAGATAAGGGCATCCTTGCTGGGACATATTCATTTCCCCAGTCCTTTGATGACTGAATTCTCAAATACAAACAAGCATATTCTTAAAGCTAGATTTTTAATATCTTTTCCATTCCTTTTCAACTCTGTACACATTAATGTGGTTTTTTGTTAATACATGCATTGTTTGTTTATGATCCATGTTTTTCTGTGTTATTTTTGCCCAGACTCACATGAGTTTGCCAAATATTGTTTGTAGGGCAAATATGCCAGGAGCCATTGAATATTTATTGAAAAACATCCACACCTTACAGCAAATGTGGTGATTCCCACAACAAAATGAAAAAATTTGGTTGTGGGGTTTTAAGTTGTCTCTTATGATAAAAAAATAGTTTTTCATTTTGTGAGTTTCTTCACATAATATTAATTTTTTTTTTTAATTTTATGGATTTATCTTTTGGAAGAAAAATGACACCCAAAAAAAAGAAATGCAGACACTGGCATTTTTTTACCTCACCTGTAGAAATTTACTTTTACTAGATTTTTTTTGCAGATGCATGTTGGAATCCTCAGTATTTAATATTGTTGAAGTTACTGCTAACATTTTTGTCAAGATTTACAAACTCTATGCTTCATTCAATTTCACAAACCAATTGATGAAATTTGAATAAGCTAATTTGTTTAGAAAAATACTTTGACAAAAAAACTACTTTGCAGTTTAATAATGGAAAATGTCGAAATGGAAACTGGATTCTTGTATATATATAAACTTAAAGAAAATATAGGCAGAAAACAATATTGCATTTTTATTAGATAAGTATTTCTTACTTTAATCATCAAATTGTTTTTAAACTGTTAAATAATAAAACTTAATTTTTCCAAAGAAATGAAAGTTTATTGTACTAAGTTATGTAGCCGAGTAAAACCAACTGTTCTTTGTACCTCTTACCAGTGTATGTTTTAGAGGGTGTGATGGATTATGGGAAGTCACAGAATTTTATATGTAGATTTATTGCCGTCATATTTTGACGACATATTTTAACTTTGTAAGCATACGGCACTCAGGGGTTAAAGGGAAGTAACTCTTTTTTTCGTAACGAAATAAAAGAATTTGGTATTTAAAAATGCTCTTCAAAATTGAAATTAAATGAACTAAAACGTACTGTAGCGAATGAAAATTAATTGAAATTAATAATTATATAAAAAGAATTAAAATTATAAAATATTTTTAAAAAATTAATTTTTGCAAGTCACTTACAAAAATAAAAAAAATACTAAAAAAATAAAATTGTTGACATTTCAAAATTGATGAATATTAAATAATTTGGGCAATAGTTTGTGAATGAATAATTTTTAAAAAATGATCCATTTCTATATTTCATTTAGACAGAATGAATATTTCTTGTCACTTCCATTGTTGGAAGCACATTAGTGAAAGGTGCCCCACACCCACCAAAGCTAAAGAAAATATTAAAAAGCATAAAAATTTTGGCAAACATGGATAAGCATATCCACAATAAGACGAGAGTGTCAAAAGGACAGTTTTTCTCACGACTCCATTTATTCAACTGACTTCAGTCTTCAATGTTTATTGCTTTAAAAAGCAATGATTAGAATTGGAATAAAACCTAAATACATTATGAAAGTGAATTTATACTTTTGTTTATCTTCAGAATTTACAAACACTATTTATTTATTAGATTGCTTAGTTGCAATAATAATTTTATATTTGCAACATTCTAAAAATTAATACAATTTGAACTAATGCAGTGTTTATCATTTACCAATTTATAAAGAAAATATGGAAATTTTTCATTCATAGATTTATAAACTATTAATAAATTATTAAAATATATGAACCAACTACAAGGAAATCCTTATTGTTTACCATTTTATAAAGTTAGAATTAATTGGCAATGAGTCAAAGTTTTTCCAACCATTCCAATAAACAATCTAATAAATAAATAGTGTTTATTATTTTTGTCAGTTTTCAAGGACATGTATAAATTCACTTTCATATATTTAATTTTTTTTTTTATAATTCTAATCATCGCTTTTTTAATAAAAATAAACATTGCCAAGGAGTGAAGGTAGTTAAAATAATAGTGTTGCGGAGTCACCAATTATGTAGCGGGGTCCGCCACAATTATTTAATTTTGACTAGGAAAGTCGTGGAAAAGAACATGCAAAGATGCTGGAGGTTGCTATCCAATGTGGCAGTCACAATGTAATTTATATTTGACGTAAAATAGCACATAGTATAAAATACAAGACAGAACGTAATGGTTCAAAACATAACAATTGAATTTATTAGTGTTTTGATGTACATGCAAATAAGCTAAAGGGTTGATAGAGTCATGTCTCTTAGATTTGGGAAATATTTGTACCTGAGCTCATAAAGGTTGGATTAACTATTAAACTGTAGTTTAGAAGAATAAAGTTCCTGTTGCATGTTAGGAATTGTGTATTGGTAAAGTTGGTAAGAGTTCAGAAGAGTTAAGAATTGTACTTGCGTGAATGTTGATAATGTTCTTTAACATCTGACCGCATGGTCAAGACGGGAGTTCTTGAAGGTTACATTTTGGTAGCAAGGAATGAGACGCGGAGAAAAATGGCAAAAGAGTGAGAGAGAAAAGAGAAAAGAAGAGAGAAGGCTCACTCGTGTTTTGTTTATACAAGATGGTGTATCACATGATCGGCTCAACCTTAGTACGTGGGAAATTTCATTTCTCGCGTGCAGGTGATTTGATTGGTCGGAATTGACCAATCAGCGAGCTAGTTTTGAGGAGATTAACCAATGAATGCTTGTCACATAATCTGCATGTATGATGGTGATGATGATCACTACAATAGCGTCAAAGGAAAAATCCTCCATTTTGAAACTCCATTTTTTTGTGGGCACAAAAGTCCAAGTTTTCCAAAAAATCTAAAAAAAAAAGAAGAAAAAAGTGGGTCTCTTTGTTTTAAAAAACAGTAATTCCAATTGGAATAAAATCTAAACATATGATGAAAGTGGAATTATACATTTTTCTTTGTTCTTGAGAATTTACAACAAAAATAGTAAACACTACTGCATTGTTTATTTACAAGAATTTTTTATATTTACAATATTCTAAAAACTAATATAATTAAATTAAAAATTATAATTAAAACTAACTTAATGCAATATTTATCATTTTCCATTTTATAAAGTAATAAATATCAAAACAATTTTTTCTTCATAAATTTATAAACATTTACTAAATTATTAAAATATGTGAACCAACTATAAGAAAATCCTTAGTATTTACCATTTTATAAAGTTTGAATCAACTGGGAAATAGCCAATTTTTGCTAAACATTCCAATAAACAATCTATTAAATAAAAAGTGTTTATTATTTTTGTCAGTTTTCAAGGACATGTATAAATTCACTTTCATATATTTATTTTTTTTTACAATTCTAATCATCACTTTTTAAATGGATAAACATTGCCAAGGAGTGAAGGTAGTTAAAATAATAACGGTGTCAAGGGAAAAATCATTCTTTTTGAAACTCCATTTTGTTGTGGGCACAAAGGTCTAAGTTTTCTCAAAACAAAAATATTAACACTATTTATTAGATTGTTTATTTACAAAAATAATTTTATATTTAAAACATTCTAAAAACTAATATAATTAAAACTATTGCAATGCAATATTTATCATTTACCAACTAATAAAGAAATAAATTTGTAAACCATTTTTTCTTCATAAATTTATAAACATTTACTAAATTATTAAAATATATGAACCAACCTTAAGGAAATCCTTATCATTTACCAATTTATAAAGTTTGAATTGAACCAATTGCAATGAACCAATGTTTTGCCAAACATTTCAATAAACAGTCGAATAAATGAATAAATGTTTATTTTGTTGTCAATTCTCAAGAACAAAAAAAAGTATAAATTCACTTTCATATGTTTAGATTTTATTACAATTCTAATCATTACTTTTTAAAACAAACATTGCCCAAGAGTGAATGTAGTTAAAAATGTAGTGTCATTTGAAAAAATGTCCTTTTGACACTCTCGTCTTATTGCGGGAATGTTTATCCATGTTTGCCAAAATTTAATTAGAAAAACAGAAAAGAGTGCTGAGTTACTAGGTAATGTCAATTGTTGTATATGGTTGTGAATGTTGTACAATTCTCTCATAGATGAAGAAGAAATTTGAGGCAACCAGAGCAAATGTTCAGACAAGCTACACTCATTAGTTCTACCAGTTACAGGGTGACATGCTAATATTTTCTACCCAGCAAATCTCTTACTAATCTATCCAGTAATGGGTTGAATGTGCTTCTGTCTCTTAGCATTTGTTTTATTAAATTTTTCAAAATCTGCTCTTTCTTTCCGAATAACTCTGTATTAATAAGTCAATGAATATAATTATTACAGATCTGAGAGTACAAATTAAATTTTGTATTTTGAGCAGACAGTACAAATTTGGTTTACATCTAATACCTGTCGTACCACTTATACAGGGTTACATTATCCTCCTTTCTGTCATCTTCCATTGGCAAGGAAGAAGTTCAATTCAGAGAGCTTATTTCTGAGAATCACTACTTTATGGAACAGACTCCTGAGAGCATACTTCCCTGAATACTACAATCTTAACCTTTTCAAGTCCAGGATCTATCGTATGTGTTCTCATTGTCTGCATTTTCTTATCCTCTTCCTACGTCTATACAACTTTATTTAGTAACCCTCTACCTTGAGTGGCTCTTTGTTCTTATAATGGGTGAACATTTAATTAAAAAATTCTAAATACTTAGAATTTTTTTTGGAAATAAATACTCCCTTGTGCAAATTAATTGAAGCAAAACAAATAATTCTGTTATTATTTACTTTTTTTCATATTTTTCCAATGAAACATACCCCAGTGCACATGTTAGTACTTCATATGTCCATTCCACAAAGTAATTCCTTACAGATTGACTACAGATTCTCGATTGGATTTAAATCAGCAGAGTTTCTGAGCCAGTCTATAAGACTTTGATTTTCTCACTGGTAAGGCTTGCTAGTGTGTTTGTGCAGTGTTACAAATTTTAATACACTTACTTGGAGTAATGTCCTTTGCAGACAATGGCTGTAGGACAACTAATCGACAGTCTGGACAACAGTGTCTGGGTGTGATAAAAATCTGATGCAATCATGGATGATGCAATAATTTTCAAGGCCAAAAAAATTTCATCACACACCCTGAAAATAGATTCATATTACTGCACACCACTGCAAATCTGAGGAAAAAATAGAAATCGATTACACCCTGTCACTCCAGTGGGTCTAAAACTGACCGTATGGTGAAACAAAGGAAACTAAAGTGCCTGTTTCAATTAATTTGCACAAGGATGTATGTTGTGTTTAAGTTTTTTTCATGAGGAAATTTTAGGTGAAACTGGTTGAAATGTCCTCAGGAGTGGTAACTACCTTAGCTTTTAGATCACAGATTAAGAGTAAAGTAATGCTGAATTTATTTTAATAGTACATTTTTGAAGAACTAACAATATAACATGATCTATATGAAATAAAGGACTACCAAAATATATAACTCTACTGAACTGCTTTCTTTATGATATTGTTGTAAATACCATTGTATGACATGCAAATCTCTCAAACACAGAAATGACTGTATAGCAAAGAACAAAGGAAAGAGATTTAGTCTGCAAAACAAGGAGCATTAGTGGGAATACGCATCAAATTGATATACCATTCTTCTGTACTGTTGCCATATCTGGTCTGGTGTTCCTGTTGTACATCTCACAATTCTTGACAAAATTAGAAATCGATTACACCCTGTCACTCCAGTGGGTCTTGTGCCACAATTTTGTATTTTTACAAAATAAATCTCGTCACTCCAGTGGGTCTAAAACTGACCGTCTGGTGAAAGAAAGGAAACTTAAGCAATTGGTTTCAATTCATTTGCACAAGTTTGTAAATGTGGGGCAGGAATTTTTTCTCAAAACTTAGTAAGTCAGCAAGTATAAATATTACAGTTATGAGGATAACTTTTAAAGAAGTAATGGGTTTTTTGTTTATTAATCCAACAGATTTTAGCCCTTTAAATGTTATTTTTTAGTAGATACTCATATTTGAGTAGCCGTTCTGTTTATTTATTAAACCGTATATTTTCATCTACTGGCCTGAATATTTGAAGTAATGAATATGGAGCATCTACTCAAATATGTGTATCCACTAAAAAATAACATTTAATAAAAAAGATATGAAAGTAGAAATTAAATTTTGTATTTCAAGCCGACTGTGTACAAATTTGGTTGAGATCAACTTCTATGTAAAACGACTACTTAGTACTTTACAATGAACAGACGAGAAATAACATTTAAGAAGCATGCAAAAAAGAAAAAATTAGGTTATCTCCTCCACAGTAAATCCACCTGGTCTGCGATCATTTCTGACTTCAAGAGCAACATCACTGGTTTTGTATGTGAAGGTCTCTCCTTATCTGAAGAAGTTATGAAGAAATTGCAAGAGTCTGAAGAAAAAAAAGAAAGTGCATATTATTTTTACTCAGTGAGTGCAGAAAAAATGCAGTATCTTCTTCTTTCATTAGTCATGTCCTTTCAAAACATAGGCGATAATGGTTCTCCACAACTTCCTGTCTTTTGTAGTCCTTAACAATATTTATCTTATTATTATCTTTCCGTGTCCACCTTTGTAATCAATTTACACTTCGGTCGGTGACTCGACGTTTCATCTTACCTTCAATATGTGCTGTGAGTGTCAAACTCACTAAGCTCTCTTTCCTTGTTATGCATTTCCAGAAATTGAAAACATTTTTTTGTGATTCTACTTAAAAATATCTTTTTTATTCCTATTTTCCTTAAAACTTTTTGTTTCCATTTTCTGTTACTGAATGAGGAATAACCAAAATGGAGGTTGGAAATGAAATGGCAATCTTTATAACATCGACAAAATACAATACTCGGCAGTGACGTGAAGTAGGTAAAGCAGCATATTACCCCCACTTACAACAGTGTCCAACGTATTTATGAGGATTGGGGCATACCCATTAGTGTTCATAGGTATATAACAGTCTCCATTTTCTCTAAAACTTTGTCGCTGCTCACATGTTCAATCCAAGGTATTCTCAGCATCCTTCTGTAGAAGCACATTTCTGTTGCTTCAAGTCTCCTCTTTATCTTTGAAAAGATTGTCCAGTACTCACTGCCATACAGGAGGACAGATATCACATAGCAGTTTAGTACTCTTTTCCTTGTTTCTAGTAAAATTTTTCTATTTTTCAGTACTCTGCTTAGCTTCCATGCTTATCCAAATACACCTTCAGATTTCAATGTCACTCTTTCTGTCCTCTGTTAAAACACTTCACAGATATTTAAATTTCCACACTTGTTTGATTTTGATATCTCTGATTTGCAATTCACACTTTGAGTACATCCTTTTGATAACAACCATGCTAAACTGTAAACAGAATATGTATAAAATTTGCATCTAGCCATTTCAACTGTAAAATGATGAGACTTTTCACCAATCAAGTAGCCCACAATCCTAGTTATTTTAGTTATAATGCTCAATGAAAAGCATACAAAATCCATAATAAAAGGGAGAAAGTATAAATAACAAGACAAAAACTAAGCACATTATATTACATACAAATTCCATAAGTAAAGAACTTGAAAGAGACTTAACTAAGCTCAATAGAAAAATTATCACAAACACTTCAAAAACAGTTTCAAATATAAAATGAAGAGCAAAGAAACTTTACATCAGAAACAGGAGTTTGTCAAATAGAATGTTAACAATGCCCTCAAAATACATCATTGAAATATCCAGAGACTTAAAGAAAAGAATACACGAACATAAAAAAGACTTAAAATACAGTGGAACCTTGATTCACGAATATAATTTGTAACCTGAAATGTTCGTAAATTGAAATTATTCTTCCAATAAGAATCAATGTAAATTGAATTAATCTGCTCCTGGTCCCAAGATGATTGCTTATTTAAACTTTTACAACAGTACTTTGGGCACAAGTTTATATACAAAACTAATGAAAATCATTAAATCTAAGAAAAAATGAATAAACCCAATACTAAATAGATAAAATATAGACGAACACTTCAATTTGACCGCACTTGTAAGTAGGAGAACTGGTGGTGTAGGTGGGAGGGAAAGAGATGTTATTGTTTGGAAAAGGGAAGGAAAGACATCATCATCTCTTTATTTATAAGAATAGTATAGATCGTTGATTTTGCCATATGAAACTGAGTAGGAAGAGACAATATCAGCAACAATTGTTTTTCTCTTAACTTTTGTTTTTCCTTTCCAAGTATCATGTCTTTTTTTACTGAAACTATGTCTGTGTGTTGTTTACATTCTAAATGTCTAAGTTCTGCTTGGCCACATGTTGTCCACTGACCTGAAGTGGAAAAAACTACATTGAGCCTATAGCTTCATCTACCATAAGGAAAGTTGGTTCTTTCTGTTGCGCCAGAAGGTTCTTCTCGCTGGAGTCCATCCTTCAAATCTACAAATCAACCATTCGTCCTTGCATGGAATACTGCTGCCATATATGGTCTGGTACTCCCGCTGTTTATCTCAAGGTCCTCGACAAAATCAAGAGACAGATATGGAATTTGACTGAGCTGGCATCCCATCTCACAGACGTGATGTGGCTTCCTTCTGTCTTTTCTACAAGTACTTTCATGGCATCTGCTCCAACGACCTACTTTCACTGGTTCCCAAACTGCATGAATTTAAGTGTGCTACTAGGTTGGCATCTCAGTCCCACCCTTTCACTGTCAAAATGACTAAATATAGCCATCTCTTCTACTCCAAGAGTTTCTTATCTTGCACATCCTGTCAGTGGAAAGCCCTTCCTACCACATGCTTCTCTGATAGCTTTAATCTTCAAATATTCAAATGTAATGTCAATTAACATCTTCTGATGCCTTGACCTTGATCCCTGTCCTTCTCTTTATTCTTTTCCCAAACACTCCTCTTTACTCTTACTCTCACTCTGTAACCCCTTGCATGCTAGTGGCACTCCTGCCTTGCTTGGAGTGATTTGCTTAAAAAAAAACAAAAAAAAACAAAACAAAATACTAATGTTTTAATCCTGGCTAGATTCATTTGTGCACAGGAAAATATATTTTTGGTTTTTGGAGGTGAAACATTTCCTTGACAACTGTTCCTTTAGATTCACTTACGCACAGTTTTTGATGCATTCTGATGAGATCAAGAATTGAAATGCAACATGCGGTAATCATTGGCTGGTCAGTGAAAAGCTTGGGAAAGACTCACGTTGTATGTACTTGAATTATGTTATCCTTGTTATGCAAGCCAGTAAAGCTACTAAGACACAATGGCGGGAAAGAATAAGAAAAAAGAGAAACATTATTAAGGAGCGAGAACAATAGAAGAGTACTCAAGAAGACAGTAGATAACAATTGACATTGCATTTAAATTTGTTTTCTAATCATTTCACCCCATGCAAGGCAGCAAAGCCACTAAGACACAAGGCGTTACTAAGTGTGAAAGAATAAGAAAAAAGAGAAACATTATTAAGGAGCGAGAACAATAGAAGAGTAATCAAGAAGACAGTAGATAACGATTGACATTGCATTTAAATTTGGTTTCTAATCATTTCACCCCATGCAAGGCAGCAAAGCCACTAAGACACAAGGCGTTACTGAGTGTGAAAGAATAAGAAAAAAGAGAAACATTATTAAGGAGCGAGAACAATAGAAGAGTAATCAAGAAGACAGTAGATAACAATTGACATTGCATTTAAATTTGTTTTCTAATCATTTCACCCCATGCAAGGCAGCAAAGCCACTAAGACACAAGGCGTTACTAAGTGTGAAAGAATAAGAAAAAAGAGAAACATTATTAAGGAGCGAGAACAATAGAAGAGTAATCAAGAAGACAGTAGATAACGATTGACATTGCATTTAAATTTGGTTTCTAATCATTTCACCCCATGCAAGGCAGCAAAGCCACTAAGACACAAGGCGTTACTGAGTGTGAAAGAATAAGAAAAAAGAGAAACATTATTAAGGAGCGAGAACAATAGAAGAGTAATCAAGAAGACAGTAGATAATGATTGACATTGCATTTAAATTTGTTTTCTAATCATTTCACCCCATGCAAGGCAGCAAAGCCACTAAGACACAAGGCGTTACTAAGTGTGAAAGAATAAGAAAAAAGAGAAACATTATTAAGGAGCGAGAACAATAGAAGAGGAATTAAGAAGACAAAAGACAATGATTGACATTGCATTTACATTTTTGAAGATCAAAGTTGACTGTAAAGCTTGGGACCAGAAGAGAATTCCACAAGCGAGAAGTGCGAGAAAAGAAACTGTTAGCATAGAACTTATGGTTACATTTAACTAATTCAACTGTGAATTGATGTGACCTTGTTGCCAATCTAGTAGTATGATTAAATTCATAAAGTCTAGGTACCATAATGAAGTGTTCATCCAAAAAATTACCATGAAAATATTTATAGAAAAGTCACAGAGAAGCTGCATTATGATGGTGAGAAAGTGACTGAAGCCGAGATGCCAGGTCAGGACCAATAATATTGCTGATTCTTCTTTGGATTTTTTCAAGAATCTCTAGATATACAGCAGGATCACCAGACCATGTGTGGCAGCAATATTCAATGCATGGATGAATGGTAGACTTATAGATATGTAAGATAGATTCAGGAGAGAAAAATTATCTAACATGACACAGTGAAACAACTTCCTTAGCAGCTTACCTAGCAACAATATAATCTTTCCACCAGATCATTAGCCTGACAAGGCACAAAGGGTCATTCTCCTGGAGATTAGCATCAGCCATGCTGATGGAAGGCAGAAAGGGGTTTCTCAGATGATTAATAGAGAGCAGTTTAGTTTTGGAGGTGTTAAAATGAACAATCTATTCTTTGTCCCAGTTAACAACAGACTGTGGGTCGTTTTTGATATCAGTCACCAATTTGACCTTACGGATGTGATCAAACTTATTAAGACAGAAGTAAATGATTGTACCATCAGCATAGACATTATTTGAGACCTGATGCCATCAAGAAGGTCATTAATGAAAAGATAGAGTCCTGGGGGACACTGGCATTTTTCATCATGTTACCTTGTGAGCATGCATTGCACCCTTTCCTAGCTTTCAGTGAACACTGACAAGATCAAGGATTGAAATACAATGTGAGGGTGATCATTTGCCAGTTGGCGGAGAGCTTGGACAAGTGTCACGTTGTATGTTTACTACAGATCTCAACCATCTCCAGTTCTTGTTTTGTCACTTCCACATTTTTTGCATCACATTATGCTTTCAAAACCACCCCCATATATATATACATATATATATATATATAGTGAAAAGATTATAGTTGTTCCAATGAGAGAAAAATGTATATTTTTAAAAAAAAAGAGAGAAACTGCAAACATTTTTGGCTATAATGTGGATTTGTTTTAGTATATATATTTTATTTTATTCTTCAGATTTCTGCTACACTCGTTTCCAGTCTCATGACCTTCTTCAGGCAAATAAAAGGAATACATTTTTAAAAGGAATAAGTTTTCCTTATGTTCTTTTAATGCCTCATTGTTTGTTTTGTGTATTTGTTGGTGTTGAACTCCTTTCTGGACTGTTGGCAAAAGTGAATTTCTGTCTAAGGTTTGGTATGAGATCAGGTGATATATATATATATTTTTTTACCTCACAAAAAGTTGAATTAACTTGTCGCTCAAAATGTTCACTGAAAGAGAGTTTAAAGAATCCTGTAAAGCTGAAAATATGTTGATAAACTTTTAGCTTTAAAGAAATTGGAGAAGTGAATGTTCCGTAAATGTTCAATTTGTTTTCGTTGCTCGTAGTGGAATGTATTGTTCGTAATGTTTGTAATTTAAGTTTCGTAAGAAGATTCAATAGCGTGATTGAATAGTTTTTAGTAAGTTGCAGAAGAATTTGGTGAGTGAGTTGAAAATTTAGCTTGAATTACAGTGAAGTTATTTCATGTTAAAGAATTTGAGATTCAAACTTTGTACTTCGCTGCAGTAATGATACAAGCGTCGTGAACTTGTTTAGCAAATGCTAGTCGTCGTAAATTCTCACTGACTGGGTTCTCTCGTACATCCAATTTATATGTTTTTTAATCACGTGACAGGATCCTGAAAGCAGTGTTTTTTCGTCTGGTCAAAAACTAAGTTGATGCTATTCGGACATAGTGGTGAGCAGGTAAATTGTTTTTTTAATATTTGTTAACCACTCAGGGAGCGCCTTACAAAATTCAGTCTGGAGCCTGGTATGTTTTGTTTCGCTCATTGAGAACAAATGTACGTGAAGATAAGCGAGATAATTTTAATATTTATTGTCCAATGAGAAGCTAAGATTTTCAGAAAAAAATGTATGAAGCTGTGATCCACTTTTTACACAAAAATCGACATTGATGAAAAAGTAGTAGCGGAATGCTAAAAACCCATTGAGGTTGATATGTCATAAAATAAAATAAACCAAACCAATCTAAACCAAAGAATACATATTCTATTCATACGACTGACTGACTGACACACACACACACACACACACTCTCTCTCTCTCTCTCTCTTTCTCTCTCTCTCCCTCCCACATCCAACAATTCGCTAAAAAATCAGTATAGCATAATGATAAAAGGCCCGAAACTTAATAAAAACAAAGTTTCATCATTAAAATGTTTATGTAATTATTAAGAGGAAAGAACAAAGTATTTTTTAAATATTTAAAAAAAAATTTCCCCCTTCTTTCTAACACGTTCTAAATTTGGATAAAAAAATTTTTTTTTTTTTTTTTTTTTTTTAAGTAAGGTTTGACACTTTTAGCTGATTGATGTTACCTTCAACATTCCGACTCATTGTATTTCATTTTTGAGGTGATTTGTTTTGGGTAGTGTTTGGGGTGGTTCCACTGGATCTGAAGTCTTGGAATGTTATCTCACCTGTTTTGGTTTTGCGGACATGTTCCAATTGTAATGCAGTCCCTATGAACGGAAAGTTACAACTGAATATTTTTTTTTATTTTTAACTCTCTTCCTTTTAAAACCTTTCCTAAGGCTTACCATATTATTTAGGTCATATATAGCATTTCTACAAGCAGTCATGCGATGATTCTTAGTAAAATGTCGCCAACTATTTTTTTTTCTTTTCCTATAATGTAGGACACGTGAATCGATGTATTTGTTACTGTGACAACGAGGCGCGGATGGATACGAGAACTGGGTGTGGACTGTTGAATAAAAATAGTACGTATTTTGTGACGTCACGAGACAAATGTCGTCTGTCTGTGGGAATCATTCATGAATTGTTGTTGCTAGTAAAAGAAAATATGGCTGGTTACGACAAACGGACACTTATCACGGTCGGCCTATCGATAGTCATTCTCTGCATGTTGAGTAAGTATTTATTTACCGTCGTAGTCTCGAGTGAAAGGCCATCTCTACATATTCCAGTCAAATGGAATACGTAAAATGATGAAGTGTGATGAAAAATAACACTCAAATATGCGTGCTTTTTTTTTGTTTGTTTGTTCAGTTTTTTTTTGCGTTTGATAGTGTAAACAAAATTTCTGCTGTGTTGTTATTTATTATTTAACATTTAAAAAAAAAGATAAAAACAGTTCCTGATTTAATTTAATTTAAAAAATATCTTTAAATTAAAATTTGTGGTTAAATAGCCTTTTATTGTTATTTTTGCACGGTTGTGTAAAAATTCAAATCGTCGTTTTGGGGCTTCGTCAAAACCTGGAGATAAGTAAAATAAAATAAAAAAGATAAAGTTTCGGGTCTGGGATTCTTCAGTAAATTGATAGCATTTTTAATAATAATGTTTCTTATTTTTAAAAAAAAAAGACAAACAATCAGTTTGTTTTTTATTGTAATATTTTTCTTGAAAAAGGTGTTGCTATCTGTATTTATTTTTGGAAGGCGCTGTAGTTATTCGTTCCGATTCCAGATTCCGATTCGATTTTTGTTTCTAACTCGATAATTATGGATTATAAAATAACTTGGGGGGGAAAAAGCAGTTGAACGAGAAAAAAAAATGCGAAAAAAATAGAAATTAAAAATGAATGAAGTAAATTGCTTTTAATTTATCAGCATTTGAATTTTAAATAAATGTCTCAAATTTTGAATTTTTGCCAGTAAAATGTATTCCAGTCTAATTTTGGGGGATAGTCGATTTTATCGTTTCAAACAACTTCTTTTACATAACAAAAACAAAAACACTGATTTATTTCCCTCCCAGTAGTAGTAGTTTAAATTTTATTTCTGATGTAAATATTCGCCACTCTTTTTACGTTCATTTTATTACTTTTTCCAACTATAGTCCGAAATATTGGGGATTAAGTTTTTTTAGTGTTGGGAAAAATAATTGACAAAAATATATTGAATTTAAAAGGGAATTAAATCAAGATTTATGGAGTTAAAAAAACAAACAAAACAAAAAACAACAAAAAATAAACATTTGAAACGTTAAAAACAACTGTTATCAACTTAACATCTTATTGACACTTGACTTGATGTTCTGTTGTCCAGAGTGTTTATTATGGTTCACGTTTTTTTATGTATGTGTACATGAATAATGTATGTATATGTGTAGAGGACCGGGGTGTGAATATGTGAAGATGTGAGGAGATATCTCTGGTTAGAATTTCCTGCTGGCCGGTCCAGCTACATAGGAATGTTGGACTTTAATGGAGTCCAAAGAAGATAAAGAAACAAGCAAGACCGATATACATGTATGCAACAAATATATATTAATAACAAATTACAATGACATGAAGACATGAAAGGTTACAGAGTGTTTTGTATGGAGAAGTTATGTGTGTGTGTGTGTGTGTGTTGAGTGTCCGTACGTACGTGTATTGTCCTTAGCGTGTTCCCAGAATATGGGAAACACTGTATCTGTGAGATGTCACATATTGGCCTAAGTGGAAAAAGAACGATTTTACCTCGTCTCCGTGCGAGGTAGCGGCCCAAATGCGTTAAAATGCCACTCCATATTAAATTAATACTAAATTTTAAGTAATAGAATTTACCAATGTAAAAATAGTCACTAATCAATCTCATAAATAAAATTCAAACTGATAAAAATATCACCTTAATAATCACTTACTACTAGATGTAAACTTATATTTGAGAAAAAGTTTCTAGTGTTTTAAACTATATTTTTTTAATCGACTATTTCACATTAAATCCCCAAAATGTCCGTAATAAGGTTTTTTTAAAAAAAACTTTAACATATAATTAAATGGCTTAGACTGTTTAAACTGAAAAATTTACGAAATCTCAAAGTAAAGAAAAAAACAACGCCTATTCCAATAGAAGTTAATGACACTTTTTTACACTACTGAGGCGGACAAAATTAACCTGGCAGCTCAAATTGAAAAGGACCTCCAATCGGTTGTGGACTGGGGAGAGAAATGGATGGTCAACTTTAACGCCTCTAAAACAAAACTGCTCTCCATTAACCACCACAAGGACCCATCCCTGCATCCCATCAGAATGTCTGAGGACCAACTTCTCGAGAGCTCCTCTCTGCGGCTGTTCGGTCTCACGCTGTCCGCTGATCTGAGATGGAACAAATTCATCGAGTCAGTTGCATCATCCACCGCAAGAAAAGTTGGTTCCCTGTGCCGAGCTAGGAAATTCTTCTCCCCAGAATCGATCCTCCAAGTCTATAAGTCTACCATT
>OZ038495.1:99386203-99418703 GCA_964036315.1 Acanthosepion esculentum | reverse complement strand
GTATGTATGTATGTATATATATATATATGTATGTATATATGTATGTATATATATATATATGTATGTATGTATGTATGTATCTCTAAAAGGATGAAAGATCAAAGATCGCAAAAACAGAATGTGCTTTCTTATTGACATGGTTATTTCTGAAGACTGTAATGTAGCTTTGAAGATCTTCAAAATACATGGATCTGAAGTGGAAATTTCAAAAATGTAGTTCATGAGAACATCAATAATTCTAGTTGGAGCCATGAATTTCATTGGGAAAGATCCTGATAAACTCATTGAAGGGATTCCTGGCAGCCCATGCCTTAAAGCAATATAAAAAACAAAATTGATCTCACAAGGGCTTTGTCTATGTAAAATGAGTGTATTTTTAGAGTGTTTTTCTTTTCTTGTTTTATTTTATTGCACAAATGTGCACTGGAAACTGTCATGATGCCATTTCTGACCTTAGCTGTCTGGTTGGGTCCCAGAAAGAAATGATGAGTAAACAACAGAAAAAAAAAAGAAGACCTACTACTATTACTACAACTACTACTACTCATGATTTTCACATATTTTTCCAGTCTAGCAAAACTTTTATGAAAAAGCACTCAATACATAATAACCCAAGGTATAGTCTTCAATTAATCAAGCAAAGTTCAATTGACTTATCTAATTGATTGACTAATGGTTGTTATTAAACATCTGGCCTTGAATGTTTCAATGTAAAACTCGAGTCCTTCAAACAGATGAGTCACTTGTACTTTTCTTGATTTATTGAATATTTTAGATAATATCGAAAAATATCTTTAAATGTTTGTTTTGTGAACTTCAGATCAAAATATTTTCATTGACTTATATTTTTTGCTAATTCAGATATATTAACTTTGTTTACTGAGATTGCACCTGCCACATATAAAAAACATTGTTTCTTTGCTTATTCCATTAAGCTGGCTATGACTAAACATTCTACTGAGCAGTCACTTCCTTAGTTGACAACTTGTCAATATTAAATTATGTATATACTTAATAACTATAACTCTTACAAATACAAATTGCTAACCATGGGCATTGATTACTAATATCACCACTCCTGTTTTTCTGGATTAGGTTGTATTTGTTTGGAAGCCATATTAAAACTGGTCAATTTTACTGTTTCAACCAACAAAATAGGTAAACAGATTTCAGAATTTCAAATTACTTTGTAAACGAGTATCAATTTATTTATATCTCATTTTATTAACAGAGATCAAAAATAAAACAATGCATACAACATAGTATACAATTCAGATGAAAAACAGAGTTAAGCTTAATGTAATGTTTAAATCTGGATTAATTACAGGTACTACTTAAGTAGACTGGTCTGCTAGTAAAAATATATTGAAATTTGTTTTTTTTGTGGGTGGGTAATAATTTTTGTAGATTAGCATTCATTAGAACTTCCACATGCCACAACTTTTCTCAGAATCAAAAAATATTGATCTTTTTTTCATCAGTAGAAGGGAGGTCCTGTTTATAATATAAACACAGTATCAAACTGACTCCTGACTTCTTAAAGAGTTGTATGTATATTTTATTTACAAATGTCAAATTTGAAACTGTGCTTACATCATTGATAGCTGCATGCTATTATGAATTGGGAAAAAGTACAATATCAGTAGGGGTAAAGGAAAGACTAATGACTGTCCTGGGTATGGCGATAAACTACATCTGGTAGCAAGACCTCTGATCGGGAGGTTTTGAGGAGCATAGAATTACCTCTTAATTGCTGTTGTTCCCAGGTTCACCCTGACCCATGGTGGTAGCATCTGTTTGGGTCCCAGCTATGGGTAAACAGTTAACCCCCAAACTGGATTCAAAACACTATGAAAATATAAAAAGATTTATAGTAAAGATACCAGCAATACATTTTAATAGTAAAATATATTACCAGCTATATATTTTTGTCACAAAGAAACATTACCAGCAATACATTTGTCAAAGAAATTACTGATTCTCCCAAGAAAATTAAATGACCCATAAGGAGTTGATATGCCGCTAAACAAACAAACAAATGAAAATCTCATGAATTCAAATGTACAAAAATTAACCACTCCCGCTAAAAAAAACAACAAATTTTCCGTTTTTGTTACAAGCATACCAGTTAACTTAAGTAATACTGAATTACATTTTTCTAAAATACAAACTCCCGTCACTATAAACAATGTGGCTCGTTAATATTGCTTAAAATTAACATCATTATTTTCTAGAATTTTGTAAATGTTTTATTTCAGTTACAAAAGAAAAGAACCTTTTTTCAGTTATGATAAACAAGCCAGTCATAACTTCCATGATCTTTTTATGATTAATTAGCAAGCCTTGCATAACTTGTCTATTGTCCAGTGTTATAAATGTTAACCTATTTTTTGTCACTAATCATAGCTTAGGTTAAAATATTTTAATTTGAAAACACTTCTAGATATTCTGGTTTGATAATGCATTCAATTGAAATATTTTTGAAGGAGAAAGTATTTAATCAGTGATAAAAAAATAATTTTACCTTTTATTGTTTTGATTTGCCTAAATCTTTAACAACCATGTTGAAATAATGATTCAGATAAGATCAATTTACATTCAATTCACTTTAAACCCTACTTTATAGCATTATTCTTCTTAATTGGTGTTCTAAAAGGCCTCTTATGAATAATAAGCAAACAAAAAGAACAATGTTTTTTTTTCTTTTTACTGTCATTATTTTTAGAGTTATAAATATATTTCTTGGTTACTGTTTGAATGTCATTATATTAAATGTAAGCAATAACCTGACCAAATCATTTTTGGGCTACCAAAATAGAGAAAGACATAAATTCAAGTTATGAAAATTTTGATAGATCAGTCTTAGTGATATTCCTTTTTAATTAAGAACAAGCTGAATTATACAAAAGATTTTACAAATAATTTTTTTAGTAGTTTTTCTGTTTAAAAATATTTTCTTTTAATTTCAGTATTTGTTCCTGGATATTCTTAATAACTTCTCTTAGTGTCCAGATGGATTGCTGATATTGAAATTAAGTTCTAAATGTTTAAAAGCTTGATAATGAAAGGTGATCTTGTTATTTTCCTTGTACAACATTATCATATGAATTAGCATGATAAATACGTAAAGGAAAAATGAAAAACATTTCTTCAAATCTAGGTGGGCGACATGATTTTAAATTATTTTTAGATGGGGAATGCATGGTTGATATAGAGTTGTGGTATATTTCTGTAGAAAACAAAAACATGATTGCATGATATATATATATAGATAGATATATGGGAACATTGAAAACTTATCAGACAAACTAAGAAGCCCATCCTACCCTCAAAATATCTGACTTTTGGTCTTGTTTTGGAAGGTGGGTTGAACCAAGGACTGTTTAGCTCCTCCTTGTATACAATGCATTTATTGGTTATTCATTACAAGTTTAAAAAAAATCGATATTGACCACTTACATCTCATCAACTATAAAATAAGTAAAACTTACTGTTTTTAAATTGTACAACTTTTTTTGCTATAAAACCAAAAAAAAAAAAAAAAATGAATGGAATCTGAAAATTTTATAGTTAAACCAGTTTTTTGTAGGTATGAAAAAAATGTTCCTTTAAGTTTCACTTGGTTGCCTTTTCACTTGGAAATATACAGGCATGTGTTTTGGTTTCTAATTTCTATTCTTTTGGGTGGGGTCTTTAATTTTTATTCATTTTTTTTACCTATTTCATAATAATTATATTTTCAGTAGTCACTCTGAATAAATCTTTTGTTATATATTTGTGTATGTAAAAAGAACATTTTTAAATTTTAAAAACGAAATTCCTATTTTTAATAGTGATGTGCTGGAAAATCAAATTCTAATTTTGAAATATCTTTTAAATCTCATCATGGTCCATTTCTTATAGATTTTGATTGCATGATTGAATTTAATGATTATAGCAAATAAAAAAAACAGAGAGTGCCAAAAAAGAATAAGAATATGTGTCTCATGTGATGTGGTATAAAATTGTCAGTTTTCTTTAAAAAAAAACCCAACTCCTTTTTATTGTAGGTATGAGTTAATGTGCTGAAAAAAGGTTTCTATTAACTATCTTTTACAAATGAGTAAACCTGATTTTGGCCATTTACTTTTTGCTCTCTGATTAATTGATATTAAAATTTAAAAAAAATCTTCTGTTGATCTGAAAAGGATTAGAAAATGAGAAAAATCACTAACAGGTGACAGACCTTTTTGTTTATTTTACTTTACTAATGTAAATTAAATGTTCTATAACAATTCAGTTTTCACTTTTAAAATATTTCCTTAAAATATTTTTAAAAGGAGAATTTTAGTATACTATAACAGGACACTGGCCGTATATTTTTCCTCAGCCCACCTTTCCCAAATAAGCACTTAAGACAGTATATTGAATGATAATTGAAATTAATCCCTTGTCTAATTGCTTTGTTTATTAATAAATTAATTAGTGTTTTCTTTCTTCTAAACAATGTCCTCTTGATTTTGTAGCAAATGACAAACTGTTTGTCGTTAATACAATCAGCTAAAAAGAAGTTAATCCCTTTTATCAACAGCATTGTTCTTTATTCTACCTAACATCTTTTAATTAATTGCCATCCTCTTAGTCATCACTTGAAGATTTCAATTCATTTTGTCTTTTCTCTTAATTTTAGATGCACTTAAGTCAGGAAAAAGAAATGCAAAATTGTTAATTATTTATCAGTTCTGTCTGTTGTTAAATTAGATCTGTAAAGGCAATAGATATTTTTTGATATTTAGATGTTTTATATATATATATATATATATATATATATATATATATATATATATATGCCACCAAAGTAATGCCATCAAAAAGTAGGTAGATTTCACCAATTTTTGAGCATTTAGTTTTAAAGATCACCTGAAAAAATATACAGAAATACTTAATTTCCTCAGGTTTTTGCTTACAAATTGACTTCAAAATGTTACTATTTCAATAATAAATCAAAATAAAGTTGATATATTTTGTATTAGATACATTGAATTGAAAATATATTCAAAGCAGAATTCTAATTATGAATCAGCACAAGCAAAATATGCAATTTATTTTTACTGTATTCGATAAGTAAAAACAGTGTAAAAAAATTGTAAAAGATTTCAAAAAAGCCTACTCAATGAATAAGATTTGTTAGATGATAATTAATAAAAACAAAAAAATAGATAAGTGTTGTGTATATAAGACCTTAATACTGCTGGACACAAATTATAAGACAAAATGTTTTAAATTTTCATTGTTTATTGCAAATCAAACTAAAACTACTGCACTGTATAATATACTACATCATAATATAGCTAAATTGTTTACTATAATTTCCCTTTGAAGTAAATGAGGGTCTTATTTGATGGCATAATTATTTAGTAACAGTATGCTTGTCCCTTGCACCTTGTCTATATAAAATTTGTAAAGCTTGAGTAAATTATAAATTTTATAAGGTTGTGCAATAAGGCTTTCACTGATCACCGGAATGAAATTCCAATTCTATGATAAACCTAACTTTTTAAACTTGTTTCCTCAAAAAATGGTAACTATTTGGGAGAAAAAACTATTTTATGTCATCATTTATCATGTTAAACCCCAACTTTCAAAGTGAGTGCAATATCACGGTTCCAAAATCAACCTGCCCTATTAGACACTATCTCCACCTGTGGCAAGTTTGTGCAACTCACAGGACAAGACTTTCATTTGTGATGCATTTTTTCAGGTTGATATTCCCATGAGAAGCCAGGGCTGATGGAAGATGGGTGTTTTCATTTTTCACCATCTCTAAACTGATTGCCACAGAGCTTAGTCTACTCTGCTATTTAATGCATAACTAGTGGGGAAGAGATGGATTCATATCTTTCTCACGATTATATGTGTGAAAGTGAATGCAACAAATGTAGTTGGAATTCAAACTCAGCTTGTCAATTTCTCTTCCCTAGCCATTAACCATTACACTACCTGCACATCTGATGTTTTATACACATTACTTATTGTTTTATGAATTTTGTAAATTTCACGTAAAAAATTCATTTGTTCTACCATTGGGCTATATTTATCAATATTGTATGTTGTTTAGTAAATAATACTATTTTAGAATGGTCTGAACAGGTATGATACCAAATGCTCAGTGACAGATAAATTAGTTACTAAAAATTTGATAAGAAACATATTAAATATCTCATTATTTAGTTAATATTGTTATAATAATTATTTTAGTGTTTTTAACACAAATTTGATTTAATTGGAATAGAATTTTCTTAAACGATGTATTTCAATGTTAAGTTTTTTTATCATTAAGATCTCAATTAGATCTAAGGTGATGTCTTTATAATATAGAGTATATTTTGAAAATAGTTTCATTTTAAAAGATTTTTGCTGCTTCCATATTATTTTGACTGATTCATCCTATGACCTTCTTTTCTTTTCATGCATGAAGTAAATCTGAAGAAGGCTGTAGAATGGCTCATCTGAAACATTGTGGGAACAGTGGTAATACAAAAAAAATTATCAATTGTTGAAAATAGTGATTTGGGCACAATGTGTAGCATGTGACTCACTCCAGATCATGTTAGAATAAACTTTGCACTCAGTATCATTCAGAGAAACCAGGTACAGTGGTGATCCCTGATATGACCTTCTACCCACTAAATGAAGCAGACCTATGTAATTGACACAGCTGCACCTGGAATGCAAACATGGAGAAAGAGCTGTATCACATATAAACACTCACTCCAGAGAGGATCAACGCAAACATTGCAAACAAAAGTGTAAAGTTCATCTTTTGGATGAGGGGGTCATGCCCCTCACCTCCAAAATGAAATAAAATGTAATGTTGGGGATTAAAACCCATGTTCTCATTAATTGGCACAACAACATCATTACAGATGTAATTAGTCGTAAAGTCACTATTGATCCACAACATTTCAGTTCATTGAATATGATTGATTTAATTTCTCAAGTTTCCAAGCTGATCATTTGAAAAGTAAACTGCAAATATCTGATTACAGTCTATAGGTTTTATTTTTACATTTTAATATTTTTAAATTTGTTGCTCATTGCCCTTAACATTGTGAAAAAAAGTGCAAAATGCATTTAGCTTAAAAAATAAGGTTAGAATGTTTTGATCAACTGATCACTATTTTTGTTATTATATTTCTCAAATTTACTATAAAATTCTTGTGATGATTTTCTTTTTTAATTATAAGAGTGTGGGATAATGATATATAAATTTTTATATATCAAGAACATTTTTAGGGGAAAGAAATCTACAAGTTAAAGTAAAGGTAGATATCTGAATTACATTATGCCTGAACCAGGATCTATATAGAGCTTATTAATTTTGAATGTGAATAAAACTTGTTGAAGCAAGGTTGTTAGATTTTGAGAAAAATATGCTATTAAGGAGAAAGGATAATAAAAAAAACAAGAATTAAGAAGATAGAAGATAATGATTAACATTGCAAATTTTACGCTTAAGTTTTGTAAGGCAAATTACCTTCTATATTAAATATTTAATTTTGCATGGTGCTAATCAAGTCGGAAATGAAGATAACAAGAAAAAGCATTAGAAAATGAAAACTGATTATTGAAGACAAGTTTTGTAATTCTGGCATTTGGTAACTATTCATTTGATGTGAAAAAACAAAATAAAAAACAAACATTTGTGTTGATCCAATAATGACAGTAATTTCTAGGCTGAACAAAATGGTGGAACAAGGAATATTAGAAAAAGTCAGCCTGGGTGGTAGCAATTGAGATTCACCCATTGTGGTGATATGCAAACCCAATGGAGATTTAAGAATTTGTGCTGATTATAAGGTGGGTGTGAGTCACCAGATCTGTTTAGATTCATTTCCCTTGCCAAACCTTGAAAGAGTGTGCCATGAGTTTCTTGGTATAAAATACTTTGCTAAAGTTGACCTGAAGTCAGCATATGATCAGATATAAATTGATAGCAAATTTCAAGAAGTCACCTCAATGAACACATCTATTGGATTAATAAGATGGACTCATCTGCCATTTGGAGTAAAAATGTCAAGTCACATTTTCCAAAAAGCCATCGAAAAGGTTTTAGAGGGGATTAAAAATAGAATTTGTATCAGGATGATATTGACATTGGTGTGCACAGTAAAGAGCTCAAAAGTAAAACTGAGCAAGTTTTGAGAAAATTAAATAGCATGGGTATGACAATTGTGATAAATGTGAGTTTAATTGTGAAAAAATTTCATACCTCAGATATCAAATATCCAAAGATGGTATATCACCAGATGATAAACTCATCAATTAGACATCAAAGATAGCTGTACCCAGAAATAAAAAAAAAAGGACTTAGAATCTTTTTTAGGATTAACCAATTTCTATAACAGATATCTACTGACCTTGTGGAACTATTTAATGAAATAAGGAAGAAGGATACTGAGTTTCAATGGATGAAAAGACAGGAGGTTGCTTTCAAGAAATTAAAAAGGCACTCATAAACAGACCAGTTGTTAAAATCTTCGACCCAGCGAAAGGGTTGCCATTAACTACTGATGCCAGTGACTGCGCTATAGCTGCAATATTGTCACAGGAGAATCACCCTGTAATGTACTTATCCAGAAAACTAACATCAATAAAGGTGAATTATTTGAATATTGAGAAGAAGGCATTGGTGATTGTTTAGAGTATGGAAAGGGCTAAAAGATTTTTGCTGGGAAGGAAATTTCTATTAAAATCTGAACATAAGTCTTTGGAATTTATATTCAACCCCAGAAGAGAGTTACCAAAGGTCATCTCTGCCAGGATATTAAGATGGATAATTAAGCCTTTGGCGTTCAATTTTGACATCATATATATATTAAAGGAAATACATTATCTCGGTTAAATTTTGAGAGTAAAAATGTTGAAGCAAGTGCGGATAGGATTTTGCACTGAAAAGGATGCATTACTCTTAAATTGCACTGACAAGGATGTATTACCCTTAAATTGGCTTAGGTTGAGAACTAGGCAGGATCCAATGTTGAATAGAATTATGGATAGAAAATAATAGAAATAGAAATACATGGAATAATTGCTTTATGGCTTTATAGCTGACAGGCCTTATAAAGAGTCAAGACACAAATTAACAATTAATTATATGTAATGGAGATATCATAGTACCTCCACAGTCTCTGAGAAAAGAAGTAATTAAAACCATGCACGATGATATACATAGAGGTACAATGCCTCTTGTATATCATCATGTTTGGCTATGCAGATGAGGTTAAAATTACAAGCCTGGTGGCCAGGCTATTTGAGAGACATGGGAGAGTATGCCAAAGTGTGCAGAAATAAAGAAATTTATGCTTGGCCAGATAGAGCCATGGACATGAGTACATATGGATCATTCGTACATTAAAGGTCTACATTAGGACTATTTCTGATATTAGTTGACTCGTATTCAGGTTGGCCTGAAGTTATTAAAGTCATGGATAGAAAAGCCAACTACTGTGAAGTGGTTGTGTTTTCAATAAATGGAGTTCCACAAACCTTCGTCTCCGACAATGCACCTGAGTTTTGTAAAGAAATTTTATGTGCATGCTTAAAACCTATTGGCTGCATCCCATACAAAACACCACGTTAACATCCACAGTCAAATGGAGTTGTGGAGAGAATGGTTCAAACAGTAAAAATGGGATTAAAAACATTCTCTCCAGTGGATTGTGATGTAGAGAGTTATTTACCCAGTAATGAAACTGACCACAATTTTAACATAGGGAATGCTATTTTGATTAAAAGAGAAAAATAATCCACTAAGACAAAAATGTCTGGAAAGTGCCTTGATTCTTAGTTCGGCCAGGGTAAACTTGCATCTAGTCTCTTACAATATATCACCATTCTTGGTAGATTTTCTGTTGTCACAATGTGGGATAGTCAGGGACAAAGTTAATGGAGAGAAAAAGAAAAAGAATACAGATGAATTTGACTAGATTGAAAAAATATTCTTTAAAAAAAATTTCTTTCAAAGATTTTGAAATTACTAGTGTTTCTTATTTTGTGTGCATTTGTACATGTGGCAACATCAACAAAGCCCAGTCAGATGAAATGTGTCACAAAATCTTTTTTCTCAAGTTTGTCATACTATTTATATATATATATATATATATATATATATATATATATATATATATATATATATATATATATATATATATATATATAGTCACATTGTATAGAATAGGTGTTAGAATAATAACTCTGTGATTGGCAACATAATAATGTTTACAACTTCATTCTTTCCCTATTAATAATTATAATATTTGAATATTTTTAGTACAGAAATGAATTTTGAAATGAAAAGGTTTTCTTGAGTTAATGTATGATTATCAAATTTTCCGCAATTGAAGGATGAACTGGTGACATTTTTAATTTTTATTCCAAGGCTTTACTTTTTGGTATTACTTTTTGTTTCTCTGTCAAGAGTGCACTAAAAAGTCTATGGCACCCAATAACAACAATTTAACTGTTTGCAGCTATGGCCTAATTATAAGGCATGTCTACGAGTTAGTTAAACTACTTGCTGCTGATGAAATAATAAAAAAAATAGAGAAAAAACACTCTTTGCTATTGAAATGACCAACCCAACTAAAAAGCAAAACATACCCTTTGACACACATTAGTTTGATTGCTGTTGACTAACTATGAACTATTTATTCTTAGTAATGTTTTTTTGATGTTTATATCATTTTTCTTTTTACCATAACTAAAACTGAATGTTGCATTTCAAAGTTTTTAGAATAAATATGAAGAATTCCCAGACTACTATGTTAGAGTAAGTTGAGATTTACTGTGAAAAGAAACGTGTTGCACTCACTTAAAATAGGAATCCTTTGTCTGGGTTGGTTTTATTCACACAAGCATAAAATATATGAAAACTGGATTTGTAAGTTTTGCCTATGTTTGGAGATATAAAGTTAACAATCAAATTTTATTTCATTTCAAATGAGGACACATTTTAAATTGGATATTTACCCATTAACAGAAAACACAGTTTCTTTACAAATTATATATGGGATAGTATCTTGTTGGACTTTGTCAAGTTTGGCAAAGTGCATTGATCCCATAAATTGTTGGGAGACCTCTGGAGAGATATTTACTGTATTTACATTGTTGGACTATTGTCCTCATCTTTATTGTCATATTCACGTTTCGGCCGTTGTACACTCCTGCCTCCTTGGAATTTCAAACTAAACCCTTTATTTTGTCCACCAGGGTAGATTGTTCTGTTTCCACATGCCATGCCTTTTCTGGATACCTCAGTTTCAGTTATTTCCCTTTAGTAATTCAGCTCTTCAAGTTTTTGTTCACTTCACCTGTGGCCAGGTATTGAACTTGGAACTCTTTGGGTCAAGTCACTGGATTACTTCAACCAATGCTTTTATCCACTGGGCCTGTGGATAAAAGTGAATATGGCAATAAAGATGAGGACAATAGTCTGAACAATGTAAATAGTGTAAATAGTTATAATAACTCATCTCAGAAATATAGACACTCAGGTGAAGTTGATGTTGAGCCATTCTGTCTTAATAGCTTTCAACAGCTCCCTTTTATTTGTAGATGCAGGATCTTGTGTATAGATAGATCCCCTCCCTTAAATGTTTGATTTTGGTCATACCAAGCAAACATAGTGGCTACACCATTTGTCATAAGTCTTCCTAATGTTCCTCAAGCTAATTCTGGCCAACTTGGGTCCAATGACACATTGCATTATCCTGCTGGAATAACCCTTCATTTTTGGGGGTACATGAATTCCATGAGTGGGTGTAACAAGCAGTCACCAGTCAATGATGTATTTAGGCAGGCCAACAGACCCAACCCAACTATTACCATGTGAGAACACTCCAAACTATTAAACAGGGTGTTCATAAATTATCTTTTAATTTTAAAAATTCATAAAAACTGAAGATAACTTTGAGGGAAATCACTAGTAAACAAATAGTTTTATTTAAATACATCAGAATGCTTCCACAAAAGTGCCATTGGTTGCATGTAACACATCTAGATGATGCTCAATTACTGTTTTCTGCAAGACACTTCCTGTTTCCATAAACTTCTTGTGCCAGGCACAGATGCTAACATGACTTGGTGTTTTTTTCATCCTTTTTTTTACTGAATATCTGATTTGGTCTCTTTAAAACAGGATACACATGTTATTCTCTTTAAAAATCAGGGATAAATAATAAATGCTTTTAATATCTATCTGAAAAGTCAAACAAAAGTGACTTAAAAGAGAACAAACTACATATAAATTAGAACTTTAATAATATTTCTTTAACATACAAGAAATTGTATTGATGGATCTTACCTCTAATGGGTACAATAAACAGTGGAAGTTGTACAGATAATTTATGGCCATCCTGTAGAACCACCAGCAGCCTGCACAGTGCCTTGTTGACAACTGAGTTCAATGGTTCCATGGGTTCCATGCCAGACCCAAACCTTTCCATCAGTCTGGAATGATGACTCACATTGCTAGTCCTCTAGGATCCAATTAGTGATATAACAAACTGTATCCACTTTATTGAAAATAGACTGAATCCACAGTAGTAAACACTAGAAATGTTTCCACACACTTAATATATTAGAATATTTTGTCAGGAGATACATTTTTTATTGTGTCTGGTATATCAAAATGTCCTGCCAATTCATTACAAAATAAATCCTTAGTTATATATTAAAAAGTGCAAACAATTGTTTAAGTTGAAAGAATTGACAATATATTATAATAGCAATGATAAAGTAATTCATCAAATAAATATTTAGATTATTAAATTTCTAAAATGAATATATAAATAAAAGTTTAAATAATGTTTTATCTGATTTCACTCTCATACACAGTGCTAATTTTATAGCAATTAGATGTGGATGTTTAAGAAAATAAGAAAACATTTGCACTTTAAAAAGCCAATTTTGTTTTTAAATTCTGCTCCAATAATTTTGGTTTCCTGAATAGATATACAAAACCATGTTATTTTAATTAGCATATTTGAGGATATATTTTATTTCTTTTTCATTCATAATTTTGAATAGAATTTTAACTCCATTTTTGTGATTATTTTTTTAAAACTGACTTTGTTTCTTAAATATTTTATAGACTTTTAGTCACCTAAAGGTATTGAAAAATATAAAAGTCCTTTATATTTTTAACGAAAAATAATAATGACTGAAAAAATACTTATCACCAATACTGTTTGTATATATTTTAATTATTTATGAGTAAGTGTATTAGGTCATGTAATTATATTATTTTAATCTGTTTCTAGATATGTTTAAAATTTATATTTTTTGTAGTTTTTTGTATTGGTTAAGAAATAATTTTGAGAATTGTTAAAAGTTACTATAGAGAATAAGCAAAATATTAAATCAATAACGAAACTAGCAAGTTGAATGCTTAATGTTAGATGAACACTGCAATCCATAAAACTGCTATCTAGGCTAGTTGATAGCATTTATGGTTTTCTGGGGTTAGTTGTCTTTTTATAATTATAAATGTCATGTATCATTGACATTTGTCAAGCATAGGATAGTCGAGTGAATGTAGGTTTTTATCATGTATATTAACTCTTCATTTCTCTTAAATAATTCATTCCATCTTGCAGTGATGGCTTTAAAAAAGAAATAAACAACTTTTTATTTGGAGACATTAACTTGTGGCTGGGAGGGTTGCAATGCAATTGGTGGTAAAGTCACTATTGATCTGCAACATTTCAGTTCATTGAATATGATTGATTGAATTTCTCAAGTTTTCAAGCTGATCATTTGAAAAGTAAACTGCAAATATTTGATTACAGTCTATAGGTTTTATTATTTTTAAATTTACTGCTCGTTGCCCTTAACATTGTGAAAAAAAGTGCAAAATGTATTTAGCTTAAAAATATGGTTAGAATGTTTTAATCAACTGATCACATTTTTTTAATTACATTTCTCAAAGTTACTATAAAATTCTTACTGATTTGAGATGATTTTCTTTTTTAAATATACGGATAAAAGTAAAGTTAGATATCTGAAGTACATTATGCCCAAACCAGGATCCATTTGGAGTTTATTAATTCTGAATCTGAATAAAACTTGTGGAAGCAAGGTTGTCAAATTTTGAAAGCTCAGTGCTGCTAAATTTTGAATTGGCACAGATTATTTTAAATGTATGCCTAAAAGTTGAAAGTAGTATCACTAGGCTTTCTTTGTTTTTAATCATTTCACCCCAAGCAAAGCAATAAAGCCATTAAAATGCAAGAGATTACTGAGCGTTAGAGAATATGAGAAAAAAAACCCATTATTAATGAGAGAGGACAATAAAAGAACAGTAATTAAGAAGACAGAAGATAATGATTGACATTGCATTTAAATTTTTGAAGATCAATGTTGCGTGGAAAAGAGTTGCACAAATGAGAAGTGTGGGAGAAGAAACAGTTAGCATAATAATTATGATTACATTTAGACATTTCAGGCAAGATATCAAAGAGGAAAGCTTATCAGAACAAATGCCATGAAAATATTTATGGAAAAGGTACAAGGAAGATATGTTACAGTGGTGGGGAAAGTTACTGAAGTCAAGATATGAGGTCAAGATGTCGGGTTTTTAAAAGTAGCCCAATCTGACAACTCTGTGTTGAAGTATTCACTTTTATTTTATAAAACCTCTTCATATTCTCTTGGGTAAGTTGGGGCATTTAGCTTTTTTTGGTCAAGTGGCATCTCTAGCCTTGATTATGTGCTGTATATTATCCAGAAAGATAACACCAGGTTATATAACACATAACATACAGATTCTATAACACCAGACATGCACAAGAATTTATGCATGCATAATTAGTAATCTTTGTTAAATTCTATATCTCTTTATTAGAATGAAGATCAAAGAACTTTATTAATTTTTTTTTTAATTGATTCACACAAAGCAAGGCAGTAAAGCCACTAAGGCACAAGGAGTTACTGGGTGTGAAAGAATTAGAAAACAAACATTATTAAGGAGTGAGAGCAATAGAAAAGTAATCAGGAAGATATGGATTGACACTGCATTTAAATTTTTGAAGATAAAAGTTGGCAGGAAAGCATGAGGCCAGTTCCACAAGCAACAAGTGTGAGAAAAGAAACTGTTAGCATAGAACTTACAGCTACGTCTAGCCAATTCAACTGTAAAATGATGTGACCTTATTGCCAATCTAGTATTGAACTTAAATTCATAAAGTCTAAGTACCTTAGCAAAGAGTTCATCCAAACAATTACAAGATGGCAGCTCAGGATCAACAATATTGTTGATTCTTCCTTTGGAAGAACAGAAATTAAAATAACAGAAGATAATGACTGATATTGAACTTAAATTTTTAACGAACAAATTTGACTGAAAAGCAAGAAGCCGAAAAAGAGATCCACAGGTGAGAAGTGCGATATAAGAAACTGTTAGCAGAGAACATCAAGCCATTTCAACTGTCTCTGCATAATTATAGCCAACATTTGCTTTCTTATATTCCCCTCTCCTTCCTGTATATATAATTGCATCAATAAAAACATTACTCTAGTTTGATGAAGTTCTAAAGTACAAAATGTGTCACATGGAATATTTTTCACTTTCTTATTCAGTTGCCTAAACAACATATTGCATCTTGCAAGTTTGGTTTTAAAGATTATTGGTGGCTCTGCAAGAGTTTGCTGGACAACAGCAAATCCACTATCTCTCTACTATTCAATCAATTGTAAGTTCTTACTTCCACATCTGATAAGCCTGAATACTTGGAAATTCTCCTCCAACTCAACACTCGTCTAGAGTACACACACCTGATTTTCCCCCTAGAACTGAGGCTCTATTGAGTGAGAGGAGCATAACCCTGTCAATGGTATTGGACATCATCTCTAAATTAGACTTTCGTAAAGCAAGTGGTGGTGACGGAATACCAGCTGTAGTCCTAAAGAAATGTGCTCCTGAGCTGGTTCCAGTTCTCTCCAATCTATACAACTATTGCCTTGCTGACTCTTGTGTTCTAGCCTGTTGGAAGTCCTCATCTCTTGTCCTTGTTTTTAAGAACTTTGGATACCCTTCTGACCCATCTAACTACCATCCTATCAGTCTCCTATCAATCTTTGGCAAAGTCTTCCAAAGTGGTTAAGCATCTTACCTCCCATGATCTTCTCTCTGATAAACAATATTGTTTCCACTTTGTATAGTCTACCACTGATGTGCTTACGGCCATAACTGAATTTGCGTACCAAGCTCTTGATAATAACAGTGAAGCTAGAGCTGTGGCTCTAGATATCTCTAAGGCGTTTAATAGGATTTGGCATGCCTGCCTTGTACGTAAGCTTCAGAGATACGGTATTACAAGATGATTATTCGATTTAATCCAATCATTCCTGTCAAACCATGAAATGAAGGTTGTCCTAAATGGCTTCTCCTCCAGTTTTTTTCATATGAATGCTGGTGTTCCCCAAGCCTCTATCCTGGGTCCTACACTGTTTCTGATCTTCATCAATGATCTTCCTGATGTCATCAGTTCTCCAGTAGGCATCTACGCAGACGATACTACCATTTACTCTTGTCTCATAAGTAAATCCAGCATTGCTGACAAAGTTAACCTAGCCATTGGTCTTGAAAAGGACTTCCAATCTGTGGTTGACTGGGGCAGGAAATGGTTTGTAAACTTTAATGCTTCCAAAAGGAAACTACTCTCATTTACCCACCATAGGGAAACCTCCCTGCCTCTTATCAGTGTGGCTGATGCTCAACTCCACAAGAGCATCTCTCTGCATCTTCTCAGTCTCATGTTTTCCACTGAACTGAGGTGGAACAACTACATTGAATCAATAGCTACATCTACTGCAAGGAAAGTTGGTTCTCTGTGTCATGCCAGAAGGTTTTTCTCGTCTGAGTCTATCCTTCAAATCTATAAATCTACCATACGTCCTTGCATTGAATAAAATTGCCATATATGGTTTGGTGCCCCGCTGTTCATCTTGAGGTTCTCAACAAAATCCAAAGATGGATATGCAATGTGATAGGCCCTGACTTGGCATCTCAACTCCAGTCACTTTCTCACAAATGTGATGTAGCTTCCTTCTGTCTTTTCTACAAATATTTTCATGGTAAGGTATTTTTCTGATGAGTATTTTCACTGGTGCCCCAACTGCATGAATTTAAGTGTGCTACTAGGTTGGCATCTCGGTCCCACCTTTTTACTGTCAAAACAGTTAAATGTAACTACCTCTTCTACTCTAACAGCTTCTCTCACACCTCCCAACAGTGGAACTCCCTTCCTCTTACTTGCTTCCCTGATAACTATAATTTTCAAATATTCAAATATAATGTCAATTGATATCTTCTGATGCCTTGATCTTGATTGCTGTCCTTCTCTTTATCCTTTCCTCAAACACCCCTCTTTTGTTTTAGTTTTACTCTCTGTAACCGCTTGCATGCTAATGGCACTCCTGCCTTGCTTGGGGTGAAATGCTTAAAAAAATATATATAAAAATTTATATATTATATTCTTCCTTAAATTATAATAAAATTTGAATTTTTATTTTTTTTACTTACATTTTATATCAACTGTAATGAGAAAAGGAGTTCAACTAATGTTTGAATATTGGATTAAATTTCAAAGATCTATTTTCCACTGAAGAGCTATGATTAGGTTAGCCCTTTATTGAAGAATTTAAAATAATATAAAAACCTAGATTACTTTGTCATTTATTTTGCTCTTACTCTCAAGGCATTGTTCACTTGAATTTTATCAATTAAAATACTATCATTAATTTAAAAAACAACAGTGGATTTCCTCTGTTTTGTAAATGTTCTCAAAGAGTTTGCATCAACCTTGAAAGGCAATACTTAATAAACTACCTTTTGAAAGTTTCTAACTATTTCAAGAAGCAATAAAACCACCAACAGTGGATTTAACTCTTGCATCATATCAAGGTCAAAAAGAAATCAGATTAGTAAATAATCAGTTCACAGTATTGGTTCACTAACACTGACTAATAAACAAGTCCATGCATTTGTTATGTAAATCAGAATATTTTTAGAAGTTGTCAAACTGGTATCAATTTAGATCACTCTTTTAGTAGTCTTTAATTTGTCTAATATTTTTGCAATTCTTGATTCATTTAACCTTCTTGTTTATACATAAAATATTTTCTGAAATTCACAGATTATTTTAAAAGATTATTTTTGGTGTTAAAGTAAGTGTAATGATATATACAAAAATACACATTTACGATTGAGTATAAACATAAAATATTTTGCATGGGTCTAATAAAAATACTGGATTTTTTTAACATTGATACAAATGTTATCACTTGAAATATTGTGTAAGAAAGTTTTAAGTTTGCTGCTTTTTTATGATTCTTTTTATTAAAATCAGTTCAGCTTTCTATAAGGTTCTATGGAAATGTTTTATAGCATATTTTATATCAAGAACAAATTCTAAGATAGAAATACAATAATATATAATGTATCACATTTTGTTTAACTGTGATTTACAATATTGCAAAGTGGGATAATTTTTTTTACATATTAACAAATTTTAACAAAACCTGTATTAGAGAGGGAGTGCTGCATAGATAGACAACGATTAATCAAATTCTGATATTTGTTTAAAGCCATTGTCATAGAAATGCTAAAAAAAGGGGAAAAGTTACAATAAAGCCAATTTTTGCAAACAAATAGTTATAAAGTAAAAAAAATATTGATATCTAATTTTGAGGGTTTATCCTTCTTTATCAGGTGAATTGTCAAATGTTTACCTAATAAAGAAAATTTAATTTCAATCAATTGTTAATGTCTTTCCCACTAAATTATATTAGTCAATTCAAAATTTTAAATTATTTTTTTAGATAAATTTTGAAGAAGTAATGACTGATCAGCTTAAAGCATGCTTAGCTTAAATGAAGTCCCCCCCTCCACCCAATATAATGTAAGACACATGTTTGCACCCTACTAAAAGACACAGTTTAAAAATGACAGCAGCATGCATGTCTTCTCAAATGCATATATCCACTAAATGAAATGTTTATTCAGTTTATAATAAATTTTGAAGGAATTTAATTTTCTTGATTGGAAATTTTAAGGAAATGATTTTTTAAGGAAAAATGTACACATTTGTGGATTGGAAATGGGATGGTTTCCAATTATTATTAAAGGAAAAATAAAAAAACCTGACAGTGAGGGATAATATATGTATTTATCAATATCTATATATTTAATAGCTCTGTTATATTACATTGAGCACTGTTTCATTAACACCAGCACTATATGTACAATATATTATAATTAAATTTATATACATATATCTCACTTTAACAGATATATTTACCAAAATTATACAAAAATATCTTGAAATACTAAAGACTAAATTTATTCAATAAAATCGCCATTAGCTTCAACCACGACCTCCAGATGACTTTGGAATCTCCTGCAACTCTTCTGGACGATCTCGTTGTTTAAATTGGTGAATGCTGCCATAATCCTTGCTTTCAGTTCATCTTTAGTGTTACAAGGAGTTTTGTTGGTATCTTGCTCAACTGCACCCCACACGCAATAAAATAGGGGATTGTAGTCTGGGGAGTTAGGTGGCCAGATGTGAAGGGTGATATAGTCTCAGAAATTGCCTGACAGCCATGACTGGGCTCTCCTGCTTGTGCAGCATAGTGCTGTTGCCAGACATAGGGTCTTCCAGAAGCCACCCTCTTGACTCAGGGCAGCAATACCGCCTCAAAGTACTTGATTTAGGCCTCTGTGTTGAGTTTGAGGCCCTCACCAACAAATTTGGGAGTTCTTTTCCTATCAGAATGAGTTTTCCGAGCTGCCATGCCTTAGTAATCACCATTAGACTCATCCAACTCTTCCCAAATCCTCTGTGCTGACACACAAATACTCTGAAATGGTTGTATTGAAGTTTCCGGCATGAATGCCAAGCAATACAGCATGGCATTTCAAAATATCTGGCAGAGTGAATTGCATCATGGTGGTCTTTTTCTCATAGAGCGTGCCCAACTGACCCTACTATATGGTGCAATCAACAAAATAAAAAAAAAATATGAATATGTGAAATAAAACATATACCCATTGCCCCCTATATATATATATATATATATATATAGAGAGAGAGAGAGAGAGAGAGCGAGAGAGCACTGTGTGATATCTTACATTCATATATATATATATATTATGTTACTATCAGGGGAAAGAAAGGGAATAGGAGAGAGGATGGCAATTCTGGTGCTCAGATGTGGGTGCGTGCCAACAACATAGTATATATATATATATATATATATATATATATATATACACACACACACATTATATCAGTCAGATAAGTGTTATATGTGATGTACACTTGGATGATCATGTCTCTTTTGATTCATGACTGATAAGGCAGTGGTTTTCGGACAGTAGGTTGCTATTTTTGTGGTAGACTGGTTTCCAACCAAGGATATAGAACCCAGTCTGTGTTGCTATTCAACCCATAGCTGGGGCTATTTGCCTGTAAGTGAATGCCATGAACCTGACTCAGATTCAAACTCAGCTCTTCAATTTTTCTCATTCTGTGCTGAAATCCATTACATCACAACACACATCCATATATATATATATATATATATATATATATATATATATATATATATATAATATATATATATATAATATATATATATATAATATATATATATAATATATATATATATAATATATATATATATATATATATATATATGTGACAGACAAAGCTTGAATAATGGCAATGAATGTCTGAGAGAACTCTCTGCTTCCTGTGTTGTCAGAAGATAATTCAGGAAGCAAAGAGAGCAGTCATAGATATATAAAACTTTTTTTATCATTTCATTTTAAAAGTTGTTTTTAATAATATAAACATTGTCCATAATAAGAGGTGAAGGCAGTAATATTGTTAGTTAATCTTGTTGTTGCAGGAATCCTCACTTTTGCTGTGAGGATATTTTAATGCCTCCTGGTACATTTGTCCCACAAGACTGTTGGGAGATTCATGTGAGTCCGGGTAAAACAATTTTAACAAGAATTAATCTGTATAATAACAATGGAAAGTTACATTAATGTGTACACATTTGAAAAGGGAAAAATTTAAGAATTCTTTGGAGTGTGTGTGTGAGAGAGAGAGAGAAAAAGAGAAAAATATGTTTGCATTTTTATAGAACTTAAACAGTGCCGCCTAATGGGCATCTTGGTGAAGCCAAGTGGGGAAACCCACTCTCTCAAAATATCAAATGATATATTTTAGCTTTATTTCTCATATAGATATAATTAAGTATTGATATTATTAAAATTTAAATTAAACCAGATGATATTTATTATTTGGAGGCATGTGTTTTATTTATAAATATTGATATGCATGTCATCATTTATTACATTTATAAATATTTATAGTATTCTAGTTAATAATTCCATGAATGAAATTAAAATATAGGAATTATGAAAGCAATATACTGATTTTGATATCTCTCATATTGCTATCACTATGTATTGATGATATTTTTCTTGTTCAAAAGTTTGCTTTTGTTTATCTGTAAGTTTCCTCACCATAGCTGAAACAGTGCATTTTGACCAAACGTATTACATTAAGGTACCCCTAAAATGTGCCTCTTAGAGATCGGAGAACTGAGTTCGAATTCCAGTCATGTTCATTACATTCACTTGTGTGTAAATATCCTTGGGAAAGGTATTAATCCATCTCGTCCCCCCATCTATGGGCTAAATAGTACGACTTGTATATGGAAAAATTATTGTTATTCTAAAAAATTGGTAATGCAATATTCAGTTGCAAATATTCAGTTGCAAAAGAAAATTATTTTTACAATTCAATATATATTTCAGCTTTAAATAAACCACAAAAAGTTGGTTGATAATCTGTAAAAAACAAATAAATCACTCACTCAACATAATATTGCTTGGTGGGGTTTACAATCATGCTCAGCTAAAGAAGAAAAATAAACATTTTCAAGAGAGATAATTATTAATGATTATTTATAAACAAATAAAAAAATCTAAGTGCAAAAAAAAAGAATAAAAATAAACAGATGCGCATAAAATTGCACATAATAAAAAGAAGCTTTCAAGGGAGACAATTCAATGATAATCTTTTTTCCTATCATAATTTCCTCTTGAACGGTAAGTAAAGGTTTCAGGGTTGTCTTGTACACTTTAAAAATTTAATTTAAAATTTTTTTTTTCTTAAATGAATTCAAATCAAATGTAAGTTTCCAAACTCTATTTCAAGGTAATTTGACATTAACCACTTGTAACAGTAATAGACTATTATACTGTACCTGTTTATATTCTTGTGAAAATCCGCATGTTTAGGACTGAAATAGATGTTAACCTGGGCTGTATTTTTGAAAGTTCATTTGACACAAATACTGATGTATATATATAACCAATGTTTGGAGAACTGATCTTGCTGCTAATCTCTCCACCCTTAATCTACTTATACAATAATCTCTCAAATTTGTTCTTTTGTTTCATTATTCTAACTGCATGAAGAACAGAAGTACCTGGATTTCCTTGGATTTCTAAATATCAAAAATGCATACAACCGTATAAGTTCACTATACTTTGTATCCATTGCTTTCTTGAATTATATCAGAATTGTTGCTTTCAAGCAATTAACAAAATAAAAATATTTTATTTTTATAAAACTTCACAAAATCATAAATAGACAAATAGACCTAAAATGAAATGAAATTTTTAAAAAAATTTTTTTTTTTTACTTTTCTTGGAAAATATCCTGTTTTTCAAAATACTGTATTAATTTACATAATTACTGATTGCAAATCCCATTGAGAAAAGAATGAATCCATCTCTTCCCCTATCACAGCTAAGCAAAATTGTAAGACTTGTATCTGGCAAAATGGTTATTTCCTGAATATTGTTAATGTAATATTCACTTGCAAAAAAGAAAGGGGATTAGTCTTACAATAAAAAACAAACAAATGTTTTGACTTTAAATAACCAACAAATTTGAAAACAAATCAATTAATCAATATTCTTATTCATGCCTTTCTCAAGGGCATTAGTGCAAAGTAAGCACAGATTATCTGCTTACTGATTTTGTAGTATGTTACCATATTTTCTTGTGCATAATACAAGTGATTTTGAACTAAAATTAAAGGCTAAAAGGTGGGCTGGAGGTTGTATTATACACAAGTACATATTTTCAGAAAGTTTTACTCAGTTTAAAAAATCTCAGTTTTGAAACAGCAACATTTCAAATACACTCAGCATAATCTAAATAAATAAATGGCAAATTCTGTCTGTCTGTCCATGTATTTGAAACCCCCTCTAACTGTGGCTACACTTGCTCTACATAGACATAGTATACCTTTTTGGAATCAGGGTGATCCCAGGATTGAAAATCTGCTCTTCATCTGGTGCTAGAACATCTAACCTTAGGATTTGTGTCTGGATGAGGAAGGAACAGTTAAACATTTAAATTGTGATTTTAAAATTTTTTAATTTATATTGAGTTTAGAGTAAGACAAAAAACTTTGCGAATTTAAAAATTTTCATTTTAAATTCAATTTAAAATATCTCCAAAACTTTGTGAATTGAGGAAATCAATTTTATTTCTTCAAAATGCCAAGGAATCAGAGCTAAAGTGAGAGGTTTCATGGCAGAGCTTATTTGAAGAACTCAATTTTTGGCCTGAACTTGAATTTCAGACCAAATCGGTCTTTTGGCTGAAATTGGTCTTATAGCCGGAATCAGAGTTAAAGTGAGGTTTTGAAGTTCCATGGAGTGAATTGAGGAATTCAAAGTTATTTCGTCAAAATTATCATTGCTGTTTTCTAAGCTGAATCAGATGTCCATTTAGTTTTTACCCAGAAGTTCAACTAGCCCTTGCTTAAAAGTCTGCACTGTGACTTTTAAGCTAGCAGATAATATAATACAAAGCAGGCTGGGGTTGATAACAATTGATTACAAAAGATATTTGATATGTTAGCAATATTTATTCTTTGGGAATCAGCGTGATGGAATGTCTTTTGTCTCAGTTTTGCTCAAAAGTTTGTTTTTAATTTGATTTTCTTGTTTTTTTTTTGTAAATTTTTCTCTCTTCATTCTTAATGAAAGACCATATTTTGTTTTATTTTCATAGATTATTAATATATAGAAATACAATAAAGTCATATCAAACAGAAAAGTGTGATAGATTATTTAACACTTTTAAATGTATTATTGGTTATGTTGAGTTAGCACCTTTCTGCCAAAATAAGTTTTGAAACGGAAATTAGAAGAAACATGCAATGGCTAAACATCTGCTTCATTTCTATTCTTTAATGTAATGAAAAATTAAATATTTTTTGTGAAATATATGTCTGACAATGTGATTTTAATGGATAACCTTTCAAAATTAGATTTTCATCAAACTGTGTCATATTATAATCAAGGATGTAATTTATTCCCTTATTTTAGCTTCAGAAACATGGGATTTTATTCTTCTCAAGTCATATTATACACCAGAAAATACAGTAATAACCACTTGGCCATCAGTATCTCTACGTTTTTTTTAATAAATAAAAAAATATTTATATAGCTGCCTACAATTAGAGCACTTTTGGTTTATGTGGTGCTACATAAAAAGATGTCCATTTTTGCAGTTTGGAAATAAAAGTTTTGATCTTAAGTTAGTGCAACCTGTCTCACTTCTTTCATTCTTGAAACAAGTTACTATGCTTACAGACTAATTTTCAGTCCTCAGGGTTGGGCTGTTTGGCCAGTCATAAGATGCCTACAAGTAAACAATTGTTGGCTTTATAGTATTTGGGATTTACTATTGCTCATTCAATTTGTCCAAATTGTAGGTCAGCTTATAGAAGTGTTACTTCTTCATGCTTTACAATGTCAATAAGATTTTAAGAGTTTTTAAAAACTGATTGCGTCTATACATTTTCTTGTGTATATGTGTTGCTCTGAAAATAATACCTACTACATTATTATTGTAGTAATACCTGTGCCTTCCTCACTACCACGTCTCTGTTCTTGAACTGCACAGTTGGCTCGTTCAAACCCCACCATCTGTAACGCTTGTTTTTCACAAAGAAAATATCTGCTACCTTTTATGTGTGCCTCAGTCAGTTATACAGATTTTTTCATGCCCACCTACAGGCATTTAATTAGTCCTAAGGCACTAGGTAATTTACATGACCGTGTATGGCAGAGGCAATTTTATGCCTCTTTCATAGGGGAGATTGGACATGTCCATTACAATTATGTTGGTTTCTGATGTCAAAAGCTTATGATGGTGATATAATAGTAGAGGTTGAACATTCCAACCAGTAGCCCGTAATTGTTTTGCCTAATTATAGATAGCAGGTGAATAGCAGTCTGGCAAAATGACTTCTGAAATGAAAATGCATAGAAGTTAGAAGTGTATCATTGTATTTCTCATTTGTGCAAAATGTTGCACCTATTAACACTCACTGAAACTTACTGGATGTTTATAGACACCTAACAGTGGATGTGAGCATAGCTAAGAAGTGGCTAATACATTTCAGCTGTATGTTTAGAAGGTAGATTGCCTCCACTAATGCAGATTTTTATATATGCAACATATAAACTCTTGTTCCTTGCTGGTAAAAATGCATATAATCAATGGTGGTAAATCTTTAAAAAAATAGTATTTACGTAATTGAAAACTTACTCTATCCAACGATGTTTATTCTGCTCTCCTTATATCAGTTGTAGTTTCTGTAGAAAAGTGTAAATTGCATTACTTTCAGACTTTCAATGTATATAGTTATTTCCTTTTAAAAGATTTTGTTGGTTCTAATGTAAATTTTATATAAAAGAAATAATGTTCTTTTGTGGATAATAACTGGTAAGTGTTAGGTATGTTACTTGCTCTTTCTCTCTATTCTGCTTGCCTTCAGTATGTCATGTCACTGCCAAATTCTCCAAGCCTCTTTTCCCCCTCTACTATGTTTCCAAAAAATTTCAACTGTCTCTTTCTGATTCTAAGTATGCGTCTTTTTTGTTTAAATTTTAATTTTTTAAATGTAATTTTCCTTAATACTTCCTAGCTCACATGCTCCTTCCATAGTATTCCTAGCATTTTTGTATAGAACCACATATCTGTTGCCTCAAGTCTCTTCTGCATCTGTGAAGAGATTGTCTTGTATTCACTGCCATATATGAGGATTGGTATTGCAGCATTGTTTTCTTTGTTTCTAACAAAATTTTCCTGTTTTTTAATACTTTGTTTAGTTTTTGGAACGCATCTTTTGCTAATCTGATATGTCTTTGAATTTCTGTGTCACATTTTTCATCAGCTATTATAATATTCCCCAATCGCTAAATTTCTGTACTTGTTTCATTCTGACATCTGCAATTTGTAGCAACACCTGATTTTTCTTACTTTCTTTTAGCCCCCTTTGCAGTATATACCCATCAGTCCCCTCAGTGTCATCAGCAAGATCTTTTAAACTATAATAAAAAAAAAGGTTGTTCATCACCTCAAAAGGTATAACCTCCTGAGTGACAAGCAGTATGGATTTCAAGCCGCCTGGTCCACTGCTGATATCCTGTGATTACAAACAGAATTAGTAAGGCACTAAACAACAAATACATCCCAAGGATGATAGAATTAGATATTTCAAAGGTCTTTAAAGACAAGGTGTGGCATGAGGGGTTAGTGCTCAAGCTCTCTAGCTATGGAGTCACTGAAAGAGTTATAAACTGCTTCCTAATGGGTAGATCGCCAAAGGTAATTGTTAACAGCCAGTCCTACAAGTCCCAGGTGATCAATGAGCAGACTCTGAATTTTCTCCAGTTATTTTTTTTTTTAAGCTTATCACCCCAAGCAAGGCTGGAAGCCACTAGCACGCAAGGGGTTACAGAAGGTTTGGAGGAAGAGCAGATAGGAGTGGTAAAGGAGAGGATGTGGAGAAAGATAGTGGATCGATCAAGGCAAGGGGGTTACAGAAGATTTGGAGCGAGAGCAGATAGGAATGAAAGGTGAAAGGATGTGGAGAAGGGAAGTGGATAGATCAAGGCAACTGGAGATGTCGATTGATTGACTTAAATAGGTGGAGATTGTATTTGTCAGGGAAACAGGAATAAGGAAGGGAGTTCCACAGGCGAGATGTGCGAGACATGAAGCTATTGGAGTAGAAGAGACGTCTACATCTAACAGTTTCAACGGTGAAGGGGTGGGAACGGGATGCCTCGTAGGACAGGATGCCTCGTAGGATGTTTAAATTCATGAGGCCTAGGAACCAGCGAAAGCAGCTCATCGGAGCAATTACCGTGAAAGTATTTGTAAAAAAGACAGAGCGAGGCAACGTCGCGTCTGTGAGAGAGCGACTGCAGATGAGATGACAGATCAGGGCCAATTTGCGGTGGATGATGCAATTGACTCGATGTATTTGTTCCATCTCAGATCAGCGGACAGCGTGAGACCAAGCAGCCGCAGAGAGAAGCTCTCGAGAAGTTGGTCTTCAGACACTCTAATGGGATGTAGGGATGGATCCCTGTGGTGGTTAATAGAGAGCAGTTTTGTTTTAGAGGCGTTAAAGTTAACCATCCATTTCTTGCCCCAGTTCACAACTGATTGGAAGTCCTTTTCTAATCAAACTGCCAGGTTAACTTTGTCAGCATCACTAGATTTGTGTTTGAGGCGGGAGTAAATTGTGGTGTCGTCCGCATAGATGCCAACTTGGGAATCTATGGCATCAGGAAGGTCGTTTATGAATATGAGGAACAGAGTAGGGCCTAGGATGGAGCCTTGAGGAACACCTGCGTTAGTGGGATAGGAGCTGGAGATGAATCCATTGAGAATGACCTTCACTTCACGGTTAGGCTCCTTGTCTTGACTGTCTATTAGGATTGAAGCTCACTCCAGGCCTCAAGTGGAACCCATATATACAATCCATCGTTAAAGATACTCAAAAAATGGTTGGTTTCTTGTACCATTCCAGAATGTACCTTACTGCATCTGCCATGCTCTATCATTACAAGAGTCAGATCAGGCTAAACATGGAGTATTGCTGCCATATCATATATAAGCAGTTGGTAATACTGACATTTTGTAAGTAACTCTCTCTCTCTCTGTCTGAAGTTTAGTTTTTACATAAGAAAATACAATTCATGTATTTATGATTGTTGATGTAGTTCTAGATAGCTAACTGTATGTTTTCAACTACAAATTACAAATAAACAATCTTGGATAGAAATGTTTTTTAAATAAAAACACTGATCACAAAACAAAAAAAAACATTTTATGACAAAATTATGTCCTACAAGCAGCCTTGAGCCGAGGTATATACAAAGGTGAGATTTGCTCTTTTCAACAATTTCAAAACAGATTGTGTTGTGCTACCAGCAATTGCACAAAGCCATTGTAAGTATCATTGGCTGGTAGTTAAGTTGATTGCTGGCCAAATGGTCAACTTTAACGCCTCTAAAACAAAATTACTCTCCATTAACCACCACAAGGACCCATCCCTGCATCCCATCAGAATGTCCGAGGACCAACTTCTCGAGAGTTCCTCTCTGCGGCTGCTCGGTCTCACGCTGTCCGCTGATCTGAGATGGAACAAATACATCGAGTCAATTGCATCATCCACCGCTAGAAAAGTTGGTTCCCTGTGCCGAGCCAGGAAATTCTTCTCCCCTGAATCGATCCTCCAGGTCTATAAGTCTACCATTCGACCTTGCATGGAGTATTGCTGCCATTTATGGTCTGGGGCCCCTGCGTGTTGCCTCGGGGTTCTTGATAAGATCCAGAGACGGATATGCAATGTGATTGGCCCTGATCTGTCATCTCGTCTGCAGTCGCTCTCTCACAGACGCAATGTTGCATCGCTCTGCCTTTTCTACAAGTACTTCCACGGTAATTGCTCTGAGGAGTTGCTTTCACTTGTCCCTAAGCCTCGTGAATTCAAGCGTCCTACGAGGCTGGCATCCCGTTCCCACCCCTTCACCGTTGAAACTGTTAGGTGTAGACGTCTTTTCTACTCCAATAGCTTCATGTCTCGCACATCTCGCCTATGGAACTCCCTTCCCTATTACTGTTTCCCTGACAAATACAATCTCCAACGGTTTAAGTGTAGCATCAATCGTCATCTCCAGTTGCCTTGATCTATCCACTTCCTGACATCTTCCATTCCTATCTGCTCTCGCTCTATATCTCCCGTAACCTCCCCACCTCGATCGGCCCTCCGTCCTTCTCTTTCTCCACATCCCTTCCTTTACCACTCCTATCTGCTCTTCCTCCAACCCTTCTGTAACCCCTTGCGTGATAGTGGCCACCGGCCTTGCTCGGGGTGATACGCTTAAAAAAAAAAAAAAAAAAAAATATACAAGACACAGTAGGTAGTGGAAGAAGAAAATGGTGAGGATAACCAGTAGCAACCAGCTGAAGCAGACCAAGTATGGTAGGCATGTAACTCCAGAGATGACCACTGCTTGTCAGCAACTGGTGGTGAAGACAATGATCAGATGTCGATCACTAAGTCACAGATCTGACCACTGCCTGCCAGTAATGTGTGCTGACCATGATGATAGTTGGTTTTCCACTGATGAAACATAACACAGTGATACACACACACACACACACACACACACACACAAATCAACACACATACCAAATACAGTTCCAATTTTTTCCAGTTTGAAGTTGAAAAGGTATAGTAATAAATATGAAAGCACACTGTAATGTTTTCAGAGAAAGTGGTGTTATGGCTAGTTGGTTGCTCAGAATGAGAAGTCAGACAGCTGAATTGAATTCAATTTGGGTTTGTTACATTCAATTACATGCAAATACCCTTGGGAAAAGTATGAATCCATCTCCTTCCCCAAGCTATGGGTTAAATAGTAGGACTTGTATCTGGAAAAATTATTATTAATGTAATATTCACTCTCCAAAAAAGAATTATTCTTCAAATTCAAAAATATGTTTGATTTTAAATAACCTACAAAGGGTTGATAAGCTGTTAAAAAAACAAAAACAATCAACCAATCCAGAGAAGTCTTAATGGTAGATGCTAAGTTCTTTGAAACTAAACTATATACAAGGTTGTGTTGAAAAAGTCTTGGCCTAACTTAAAAAAAAATTGACCAAATGATCAACCCTCAGATGATTTTTTTTGGAAAGGCTTCTTAGCCAGGCTGAAAACCTTTCAGCACCCCCTTTAAACGTTAAATATGCATGTGTACTTAGTTTCTTATTCCACTTTTCTTGCTCTCATACAATCATTTAACCTTTTTCTAGTTGTGAAAATCACTCTTTAATAATTATTTTTTCTTTCTCAACAAATTGTAAATACATTTTTTTCTGGTTGACGAGTTTCTTTTCTATTTGTGACAATAGTACTGCCTCAAAGCTGATTTTGTCCTTGAAGTTTTAACTGTTGGTATTAAACTGATTTTAAATCATGTCAAGTGCTTCAAAGAAATTATGGCCTTAACTTCTGACTCAATTCTCGACAGCACTGTGCATGTAATCATCAAAATCCAAGTTAAAGAGTCATTTTCTTTAGCATTTTATCAACTGAGTTATTTTTCTTGTTTAATGTTTATTATTAAGATTATTAACTTCTAAATTTGTTTTTCCTGATTACTTAGCTTGTAATTTTAGAAATAGGTTTGTTTCAAGCTGATGATGTCAGACACTTTTTGTTAGCTATTATTTGTTGATAAATAAAATTACGATGACTGAAAATTTCCCCTCACTTCTATCATTGATAATTTTTATTTTTATACTGATTTGTAGACTTTCATTTCCCAAATAATTATCTTCTTTTTCTTTGTGGATAAATAAATTACTTATCAAAATAGTTATTACATGGTGTGGCAGTAATACCTCCACCCACATAATGCTAAGTAGAAAGACATTAGCTAGATGAAGATACCATCATTACTAATGTCATACTGTTATGTAGATTTTTCTGCCGCACACTGTATAATAGTTTATATATATATTCTATATATATATATATGTTCTATATATATACATATATATTCTCTCTATATATATTCTATATATATATATATATATATTCTCTATATATATTCTATATATATATATATATTCTATATATATATATATATTCTATATATATATATATATTCTATATATATATATATATTCTATATATATATATATATATTCTATATATATATATATATTCTATATATATATATATATATTCTATATATATATATATATATTCTATATATATATATATATATTCTATATATATATATATATATATTCTATATATATATATATATATATTCTATATATATATATATATATTCTATATATATATATATATATATATATATATATATATATTCTATATATATATATATATTCTATATATATATATATATATATATATATATATATATATATATTATATATATATATATATATATATTCTATATATATATATATATATATATATATATATTATATATAATATATATATATGTATATATATATTCATATGTATATATATATATATATGTATATATATATTCTATATATATATATATCTATGTATATATATATTCTATATATATATATATTCTATGTATATATATATTCTATGTATATATATATATTATATATATATATATATTTATATATATATATATATTCTATATATATATATTCTATATATATATATATTCTATATATATATATATTCTATATTATATATATATTCTATATATATATATATATATATATATATATATTCTATATATATATATATATCTATATAATATATATATTCTATTATATATATTATATATATATATATTCTATATATATATATATATTCTATATATATATATTATATATATTATATATATTCTATATATATATATATATTATATATATATATATATATTCTATATATATATATATTCTATATATATATATATATTATATATATATATTCTATATATATATATATATATATATTCTATATATATATATATATATATATATATATATTCTATATATATATATATATATTCTATATATATATATATATATTCTATATATATATATATTCTATATATATATATATATATTCTATATATATATATATATATATTCTATATATATATATATATATTCTATATATATATATATATTATATATATATATATATATATTCTATATATATATATATATTCTATATATATATATATATTCTATATATATATATATATATTCTATATATATATATATTCTATATATATATATATATATTCTATATATATATATATATTCTATATATATATATATATTCTATATATATATATATATTCTATATATATATATATATATTCTATATATATATATATATATTCTATATATATATATATATTCTATATATATATATATATTCTATATATATATATATATATTCTATATATATATATATATATCATATATATATATATATATCTATATATATATATATAATA
>OZ038495.1:99338566-99376066 GCA_964036315.1 Acanthosepion esculentum | reverse complement strand
CGTTCTCTCTCTCTCGTTCTCTCGTTCTTTCTCTCTCTCTCGTTCTTTCTCTCTCTCTCTCTCGTTCTTTCTCTCTCGTTCTCTCTCTCTCGTTCTCTCGTTCTTTCTCTCTCTCTCTCTCGTTCTTTCTCTCTCTCTCTCTCTCGTTCTTTCTCTCTCTCTCTCTCGTTCTTTCTCTCTCTCTCTCTCTCTCGTTCTTTCTCTCTCTCTCTCTCTCTCGTTCTTTCTCTCTCTCTCTCTCTCTCGTTCTTTCTCTCTCTCTCTCTCTCTCCGTTCTTTTTTTCTATTTCTCTCTCTCTCTCTCCGTTCTTTTTTTCTGTTTCTCTCTCTCTCTCTCTCTCTCTCCGTTCTTTTTTTCTATTTCTCTCTATGAGAGAGAGAGAGAACTAGAAAAAAAGAACGAGAGGGAGAAAATCTTTCTTTTTCTCCCCTCTCTCTCTCTCGTTCTTTCTCTCATCATATTGAAATTGTTCTTATTCTACCCTCAATGGCTTGGCCATACAATTCCTTTCTGGACTGACTCAATCACTCACTCACAGTGATATTGTCTAATTTTTTTTTTTTTCATCAGGATGGACCTGGCGTTGGAGAAATGATTTACCTCCTTGGCCCCCAACGAACAATTGAAAGACTCAAGTTGTGCCACCAGCGGATTGAAGAGGCCAAATTAAATTCCTCATGACAACCACCCATTAGCACCCACTCCTCACCCCGCCAAAGGAATTCTTGACTGTCAATTGCAATAAATGCTGTCTTCTGTAAAACACTGACTTGACTCGTTTTTTGGCTCTCTTCCTTCCTCTCTATTGCTGTGTTGTTAGTCATTTAAAACAAATTATTATATATCATTATTACTCTCTATCTCTTATTTCGAATTGTAATTCACATCGTAAACATAAGGCATGCGTCCTGTCCCTAGACATCGCTAAATTATAATTTTAAATAATATAAGAGGTTGAAGCCTTTATTATAATAGCCAAGGATTTTCCAAGAATACCTCGTCTGTGCAGTGACATTAAACAAAAATGCATCACTGTTTCTCACGGCCTGCTAGGGTTCAGAGAATACCAGTCGAGAAACTTAATGACCACTTTAATTCAGGCTGCCATCTTCCAACTGCAATATCCATTTTTCTCATGTCTAAACTGAACGGCCTGCTAACTCTGATTAAACATTTCGAAGGCATGAAACGGAATAGGGCCGCATGACTGAAATTTCCCAAATTCCATGGAAGGAAGAATCTTTGGTATATTTATACACAACGGTTCTTAAATGCATAGTGTTACTAAAATTCAGACCGGCTTTTAAATATCTTCCCTTATTCTTGGAATTCATCCAATGTCATCAGCATATCCGAAATGGTTTCAAGATTCTTCACTTTGGAAAATTATCTCACAATTAGATTTACATTTGTATAGTTAAATTACCCACCCCTCTCCCGCCGCATTCAAATAGATGTTGTAATTTTTGCAGATGACATGTCCAGCGTTTTAATCAAGGCTGTCTACATGTGAAATTTAATCCCAACTTCCATCTACAAATACAAATGAGTGAGAAGACTTAAGGATTTTTACGATTACGACAATAAAATAAAGAGAAAACAAATATTTCAAAAGTCGACAAACTTATTTTTGTTCTGTAAAGTAAAATGATTCAAACCATTATAGCGGACAAAAGCAATAGGATTAAAGATATAACACATTGACAAATGAGGCAGCAAAAAGAAAAAAAATGAAAAACACCTCAAAGAAAAGTATTTCTATTTTCTTCTGAAAAATGAATTACTAAAAATACAGAGAGCTCCAGCAGCTCTTTCTCATTACGACACGCCAACAAATGACATGTTATCAAAAACTTGACAAGCCACGGCTGGTGAAATTGCTATGCAGGCTGAATTCATTGTCCACCAATAAAGAATTAGTGCTATGCTGGATCCCATTCCATAGAGGAAATGACCAAACAGATTCAACCTCAAAGACTATCCAAAATGAAACCTTTGATAATAGATCCAGTAACCCTTATATAGACATGAAAACTAAAATGAAGTTTCATTCATCAGAAATGGCAGAAGAGCTGAACCGATAACACAAGTAATAAGCTTCTCACAATCAAACCGTAACTGAGTGAGTGGAGGCAAGTGTCTAAAAAAGACAAAGTAACGCTCGTTTGGATGCACACATTCCTCACCCATTCATACTTGCTGAAGGATGAAAATCAACCAACATGCCTGGCCGCAGTCACATTGAAACACATTTTAACTGAAATTTTAACACTTTGCACCTGTAAGACATAAATTGTATTAGGAAATCAACATGAAAAAACTTTGAAAATATTGAAACAGTCAACAGAATGTCCGACCTTAAAGAACTAGGCTTATCACAATGCCTACAATAGTTTATCTATAAAACAATTTTATACTTCCAAGGTAAACATGTACAAAATATCTGTAGTTGAAGCCATAAAATATTTATATACTGCTAAACAAAATTAAAGTGTGTATATGTATATATAGTTTTATTACCCCTTAAGAAAAACACTTTTTCCACCAGTCCAAGAAAAACATAAGAAAAATTAATTCCTTTTAATAATATGTAGAAATACCCATTCTTTGTCTGAAGAAGGTCATGAGGCAGGAAACGCATGTAGCAAAAATATTGAAAATAAAGTATAATATATATTTTAAAAAAATAATCCACATTATAACCAAAAATGTTTGCTGTTTCTGTCCTTTTTAATTATATATACATGGACTGGGATCAAATATAGAATAAAATCCAGTAAGAAACAAATTTAACATGTTTCAGTTTTATTTAAGCTTCAGAATTTTTGGGAAAAGGAGTTTTAATAAAGCTTAAATAAAACCAAAAACCTGTTAAATTTATGAACATTTCCAATGTATTCCTTATATATATATTATTCCCCTCTCTCTCTCTCTTGCAATAATTTGACTACACAAAGGTTTGAAAAAGACCAACATAAGTGGATATGAATTTTAGCTAAACTATTTGGAGCAACAACATTCAATAGCAACCTTTTCCTAATATCCGAAGCATTGAATGAATTACAAGAAAAAGAAAGTTTCATGTAAATTTCAAACTGAATAAAATCCGGCTCAAGTGGAATTAAACATCCGAAGAATAAAAGTCCAGAAAAATAGATACTTTGGACAGATAATGACATAGAACAGAATGGAAAGTATTTCATATAAAGGCACCTTGTCAACAAATATATAATGAATAATGTATACCTGTTTATGATAGAATTGATAGAAAACACCTGCACAAAGGTTAATGAGAAAAGGATACGGAAGACATTAAACAATATTAAGAAAGGATAACAGATAGCGTAAGAGATTTGCTTGATCAGTAATCTAACCAGAATTAGATTTGCTTGATCAGTAATCTAACCAGAATTAGAGATTTCAAATGACTAACACAATTAGATTACTAGTCAATATCATAAAAATGACAGAAATAAAAAAAATATTTTTCCCAAAAAATCAATTTGGTACTCTAAATTCTATTTATATCTGAATTGTGTCACAAGTAAAATTTGAATTTATCTGAGTTTTTATTTTTATATTATATTTTTATATTATATTTTTTTATATTTTAAGCTGTCCAGTGTCAATTCTGGGGGCAAATGAATCTTCTTTCTGAAGATTTTGTTACAAGCTTTTATGCAAAATTCCCCGCCCCCAAAAAGCAATAATGCCACTAAGATGCAAGAGGTTACTGAAAATGAAAGACCTTAGAAGGAACTGGAAACCCAAACCTAAACAGAAAACAAGGGATAAACCTATACTCCTGTTCAAAAGACCAAGGAGGACAATAGGCAAACCTATCAACCCGTGATTTTTAATTAGTAGGTGGCACAGGATAATTAAACAATGTTTGTTGACCAAGAAATAAAAGTTCAATCCTTGGGAAAATTGTTAACACTTTGTCTTGGACTTTTGTCAATATAATGTTAATTTTTTTTTGTGTGGGGGGGGAAATATGAAGTGTTGAAAAAGGAAAAAAAGGAAAAACTTCCTAATTAAAGTAATTAGGCACAAAAAAAATAAATAAATAATTGCCATCACTAACTGACTTTAAAATTAACCATGATGGGGAGGAAAAAGTTTGGGTGCAAAAGCAGTCTTAAGTAAAGGCTTTTTGGAAACAATGGCAGATAATCCCCTAAGAGTGGCAGTATAGACACTGGCCACCAAAATATAAAGAATTTAATCCCTTTAAGGCTCTCCTTTTCATGTTTGTTTCAGCAGGTCAAGGTCACATATCTGCCAAAGACAAGCAAATGTAAATCAAGCTACCAAATGCTTAATTATTCTAGGTATGAACTGTGTTTTTATATAAATTTGTAATCTTTGCAAAAAAACTTTAAATAAACCATTTTTGTAAGGGGGGGGGGATAAAGCTTCTTTTTGAGTTTGTGAACAAGTTGCTGTAACATCCTCATTTCAGCTTAATATATTTTAGTTGGAGGAAACACTAGAGTAATGGATAGCGGCTCAGATGGAGGAATCTAGGTTCTATAGCCTTGGGTGGCAACTAGGAGAAGGACAACTTTGAATTCAAAACCTGATTTTCCAGATTGGGGGTTATGCAATAAACTAACAACCTATTCACTTAAAAAATGGCTTGTTACAGAAACCGCAACAGTATCTTGTGGCCCTATATTCCCCAAGGAATTTAAAGGCATAATATATATTTTAGTTGAATATCATTTTTGACATAAATAAATTCTTTTCTAATGAAAAAAAAAAAAGAAGCAAGTCTGTGCACAGCGAAAAAATAAAGAAAGATTTTACATGAAAAAAATAAAAATAAATAATCATTCACATTTCTTTCTTTATAATAATGTTTATCCTGTACAAGGCCCAAGAGCCACTAGAGGTACAGGGTTACAGATTATACAGATATCTGGGGAGGATACCAATCAACCCAAGATTTGAACAGGTCAAGATTGTAGTGATCAAGGAAGCATCCTATCGGAAGTCAGTTCCACAAAGCAGCTGCTCGACTGGAACATCCATCTCTCCAATAGAAAGCAAATAAGGGTGTGCAGGGCGTGACCATGAAAGTTAGAACCAGTGGAACTAAAGAATCTAGTTTGTCTGAACACTTTCCATAAAAATAGCGAGAGGCTTGTGACATTTCGTCAGTGGGAAAGGGGCTGTAGGATGGAAAATAATTCACCACCAACAAGGACACATTTAGACTTCTCTTGAGACTATATATGACAGGAGTACTTCATTCTTGACTTAATCTGGCTCTTGTAAATGTAGAAGATAGCAAAAAAAAAGTCAGGTACTTTCTTCTTTAAACCTAATCTCTAAAACGTTGCCATCATTACAGGGTTATCTCCCATTATTTCCAATATTTTTTTTTTCTTGCAATTTTGAATGCTTTTGAACCTTTTTAACATTATGACGAAGTCAGTAAACAATGGGACTCGATATTTCTCTTGCATTTTTTTTTTTTGCCATGTGTAATTATTTGGAATTGTGCCTTAGATTTTGTTGTTTTCCTAAAATGCTTACTGGTCTAAACTCATCGAAAAATCTAATTTTAACATTACCTTGCAATTTTAATATATTCATTTTTTAAACAAGACATTTGTCAATATAAAATAAAATGAAAAATTTATAAAGAATTTAAATTAACAAAAAGACCAAAATTCAAAAAAAATAAAAATTAACTCAGAAAAATTCAAATATTTCCTGTCCACATTTTAAGGAAAGAAATTGAAAAAGTTGGCTTCTTCATAGGTTGACCCATGATACTATAACAGAATGTGGTCAAGAGAGTTGTTTTTTTTGCAACATAGCCCCTCCTCTACAGTTCACTCACTTTTTCCACCAGTGTTGCAGTGCTTGGATCCCATTGATGAAGATGCTTTCATCTTGATGCTCAAAAAAAAAAAAAAAAAAAAAAAGCAGCAGATATGACATAATCACTGTGATACTGGCTTTTTTTTTTCATGTTGGAGAACAGATGATTGTCAGATTAGACCAAATCAGGAGAATAAGGAGGTTGATCAACCAATTCAAGGCCAAAGTCATGCATAGAAGCCATTGAGACCAAGAACTTGTGTAAGATGAAACAAAACCTCTTTTGTACATTTTTCCTGGGCATTTGCTCTTGATAGCCTTTCGTAACTGTCTCAGCAAATTGGCATAGTATTCTCCCTTTGAAGATGGTCAATAAACCCAATGCCTTTTGCATCCCAAAAATTCGAGTCCATCCCCTTCTTTGGAGCAGGTGAGGAAGGGTGTTTCCACTGGATGAACTGTCTATGGCTCAACACCCATCCTAGGTTAAGGCAACCAGTTCACGGAAACCAATTGAATTTGCCGCAAAACAATGTCAGATTTTCCAGCGATATGATCAGCCTGGTGTACTATCACGCCAGAAGACCTTTGTCATACCAACTTCATTCTTAACTCTCTCGCTGAATATATGCTAATAGCAGTGGTCTTTGTCTGAACTTCTAGAATCAGGAGTTATTATTTACACTTTATAATTGGAATATTGTCACAACATTTCAGGCGTACATATTGATCTGGGCAACCTACAGGGAATTCTGAACTAAAAAAAACTGAAATTCATTTATTTAATCTACGGGGGGGGGGGGGAGAGATCTCATTCCACTTCTTGTTTCTTATTTATTTAGTACTGTTCAGTTATTATTCATTCATTTCCAACAAGTGCAAGTACACACTGCCCTACCTAGGGATTGAACTCACAACTACGATGTTAACAAATTAACAAACTAATGCTTTTATCCACTAGGCCATTGTCTCCGTAGGACAATTTGCAGTAGTAACCTTAGTTTTAAACTTGAGCTAGCTGCTAATTAGGTTGCAATTACTGCGGTGAAGACTTGCTCTCATTTGTCTTTCTTTATTAGCAGCTCCCATATTGTATTTATTTCTATGCTAGGCCCACTAAGGAGATCCTCATAATCTCGCATATTCTGATGTCTAACCGTGGCCACCGATAGAGAAGGCTCGTTTCATTGGGGTAGTGAAAAATGTGACATCATATTGCGTCCGACTTTCAAGAAGTGTATCAGATTTTTTACGGCGGCATTTTTAAATTACTTATTAATATTTCCTTTTAAATATTGAATTAATTTAAAACAAAAACAATGCCTTATAGATGCCTTGTACCAAATTGCCAAGGGAATTATAAAAACGGCCCTAAAATACATGTATTTTCTAATTTTTCTTTAACTAAAGATAAAGAATTATCTGATGTTTGGATTCGTACAATCAGAAGAGATCATTTTTTATTCAGCAGAGTGAGTATTTTTTGTATTAAAAAATAAGTAAATTTTATTGAAACTTTAATGATAAAATTAATACCATGTCTTTGGAATTCATAACAAAGTTAATAAGACATAAATCTAGCAAGAAAATTTAGAGACATTCATTGTCATACGTGTTGTTTTTAAAACCTCATTTTTTTAAGAAATAAACTTTAAAGAAATTTTCGACATAAATTCATTCATGAATTCCTAAAGGAATATTTTATATGCATAAAAAATAATTCTAATAATTTTAACGATTTTTTAGAATTGTTTTATTCGTGACTAAATGAAACTTTAATTGAATTAATTTCATGTCTGTAATTCACAACACATTTTAAAACAATTGAGTTTAATAACTTTTTAAAACAAAGAAAATTCGAGAATTAAAATAATTTCATATCTTTATAATTAAACACTAAAAAGAAAATTGTGAAAGTTTTTAACAGCTGAAATTTAATTTTTATAAAAATAAACTTTAAAGAAATTTGATATAAATTCATAAAAGGAATCTTTTTATAGGCATAAAAATAATTCTAATAATTTAACAATTTTTTAGAATTATTTTATTCATAAGAATATTTTTTATTTATCATTTTAAATTTAAAAAAATGATAACATTAAAAATTCTCTTATTTGTACATAGCTTCGTCACTAATAATCTTTTGTTGAAATTCTCTCCACTTTTCCTAAAATTGTTAATGCTTCATATTATTGTAGATTTTTGCTGATTGATTTTCTTAGATATTCACAAGAATTTAAAATAGATTTGGTTTTTTAAAATCTTTGAGTTTTTAGGCATGTGAACTACATTTTCGACCGGAGGACATAAGGAGAGAATCGCCAGCTTTTGACGAAAAAACAGGTGTCACAATTGCAGTTAAACTAAAACAAATATATCTTCGTGATGGTGCTATTCCTAGAATTCTCCCAAACTGTCCCTCATATTTATCTTCATTGACTACTTCTAGAGAGTCTCCAGATTCCAGGAGAATTCGACTAGAGAATTCTGCTCTTAAAAGTGCTTTAAATCAAAGTATTAATGCTGACTTAGCATATAAAATGCAGAAGAAATTCCATAATATTAATGATCTAGAAGGGAAATTAAATTTCCTTGATAGAAATTACTGGAGTTTTGTTAGGCAGCAAGAGACACATATTATATTCAGCATCATCAAATCCCTATATCCAAAAATCAATCTATCTCTTGTAATTGAATCTGATTTTGCAGTACATGTTTTTTTGTAGAAATGTGGAAATGCATTCAATAGGGGATTATAAGATTCCTAAACATGTAACTGATCAAAATATTCTTGAAATTCTGATAGAAAACATGAAGAAAATGGAGACAGAACAACAGCAAACTGAACCTGAAAATATGATTTTTATATTAAAATTAATGTCATTTCTACTATTGGTGCAAAAAGAATCAAACAAACATTTTAATGCACTCAAATTTATATATGAGCAGCTAAATTTAATGACACAAAATAAGCTTGATTATTCAACAGAAATGATATTTTCTTCATTGTTATATAACTGCTCCCCTAAAGGGTAGAGATTGTTAAGGGACAACAAAAATATAATTTTACCTAGCTATTCAACCATTAAAAGACTAGCCTTATCAACATATATGAATCCTTTGATTGAGCAACATGATAACAATTTTCTTATGTATATTAAAAATAAATTTAAGCCACGAGTGCAGAAGGACATCACAGTATCTTTACTTGTTGATGAAATTCATCTAAAACCTTAATTAGATTATAAGGGTGGTAATATTGTTGGCTTATCTGACAACAGCAATGAAGCTGCAACAAGTGCTTTTGCTTTCAGGATTAGCAGCGTATTCTCACAATATAAAGATGTTGTGCATGTTATGCCAACTAAATGTCTTAAAGCTGAGAAGTTATTTGACATAGTTAAACATATGATAATTGAATTATGAATTAGGAAACAAACAATAATTAAACAAATTATAATTAAATGATGAATAAATAAAACAAACATAAATAAGAAACAAATAAATACAAACAAGCAAATAAATTAGATACAAACAATAAATAGATTTCAAAATCAAATAATACTTTCAGAAGAATAGGTTACTGATACAAAATTTAGCTGAATGTTTGAAGTTTTCTTTTTTTGCTTAACTTGTTACTTGTAATATTATTATTTTCCCGAGAACAAAAATTATTTAAAAGAGCATTTGTAGAGCTCCAGACAAACATTCTTTGTATTTTTTCCATATTGTGACCCTCATCACAAGTGTCAACATCAAAAAGAAGCTCTCATCATCTGCCAAAACATTCAATGTTATATGCATGGCTAACTTTCTTTGATTTACTGAATGAAGAAAAGACTGATTTTTTTATCAGCTTATCAATGACTACATAATTATAGAGAACAAAATTTATAGTTTTATCATTAGGATATAAGAGTGAACCTTTATTAATCACTTGAAAATAACTGCTTATTTATTTACTTTCATGGATTTAGTTTATGTTTCTTATTTATATTTTATTCGTTTATTTATCATTTACTTGTAATTTGCTCGTCTGTTTATTTAATTGTTTCTTTCCTAATTCATAATTGAGTTGTTGCTGTCCGAGTGTATATGAATAATAATCATTAATAATTACAATATTGTAACTTTACAGAATAATTACTAAAATTAAGATAAAAGCATGCAAATTAAAACAATACTGATAATGATTTTAAAAATGTTTTCAAACTTGAAACAAATAAAATAATGAACGAATTTCAGTCTTGAAAATTTAATGAAATCTAACATGATGTTTACTTTAACAAAACATTCAGCAACAACATTTTTTTTCTTATCGGTTATTTTTAAAAAATTTTTAACAAATTAATATGAAATAAACTTTTGTATAAAATCCAATTCTGTTTCTTTCTTTTATAAATGTATTTTTAAAAAGTTTTCTAAAACCAATTTTTTTCTTAGAATTATTCGTTACATTATGATGACTGTTTGTTTCACTGCATGGACTACTTTTGTGACGTCACGATCGAGCAGGCCTTCTATCTCGGTGGTCACGGTCTAACTCATTCTCTGTAGGTTACCCGAATCAATATATACCTAAGGAAAGCCAGAAGGCACATTAGCCGAAACGTTGTGATAACAACAATTATGAGGACAATAGTCCAAATATAAATAGTGTAAGTAATAACAGCATTGGCTTTTGGATTTAGATCAATCACTTGTCATGGTGAACATTATCAACATTTTTCTTCAATGGTGGTAGTTGTAGGATATCCAGACCTTGGGTCATTTTCAAGACTCTCCTTTTCCCTTCTAAATTCAGCTGCCCACTTTTGCACTGTTTATCCCCTAATGTAGCAACCATGTCAACTTGTCTCCTTGGAGGCTAAACCCATTTTCTACACGTAACTCACAATGCCACAATGCCAAATTTTGTCCATTTTCAAGAAAAGTCAATACTAGTTACTTTTGAAGTCTTCTTTGAATAGTCAAATGTCAGTTTACCTGGAAAGAAACAATGCCGTTATTAATAAGAAGAGTTAAAATGAATGCATACAAGATTTTCGCGGCTCTAGCATCATCGCTCCTTCATAGTGAGTCTATGAAATTTTCAGTCCATCATCGTATTAAGAATTGATCTAATGGAATTTTGTCTTGGGCTATTGAGGGATTTTAGCCCTGTGAACCTGAACGGCCGCTGCGTGAAAGTGCATATACCGAACATATCAGGGTTCAGGGTTCAAAGGGATAAAGAGGAATTTGGAAAATTCTTTTTTCATCCCAGCACAAAATAAAAAAAAAATCATCTGAAATTGGAAGAAACATGGTCAGCTCAGTGTAACAGACATGAAAAGAAAAAGAACAAAAACAACTCATCTTCTGCAACAAAAATACAAAAATAATAAAACACAAGTTTTAATGAAAAAAGTTCTGCTGTTTTTATTCTCTGGTACCATTTTAGTCTCTGGTACCATTTTAATCTCTGGTACCATTTTAGTCTTTGGTACCATTTTAGTCTCTGGTACCATTTCAAAGCAAATGTCATAGCAACAATTGGAGAGCAAAGGGCAACCATTACACTGGTTATCAATTTGTAATCTCGTACCTTTTGGGAATTTTTGTTTTTTGGTTAAAAAAAAAAATAATGTAAAATGGACCAACAGTAGAGTTTGTAGCTGAAAATTTATACAACATAGAATTTTTTACATCTAGAAAGCATAGTTGATAAGCTTGATGTCACGACAGATTAGCTATAGCCACACGATACGGTTTATTTTTTTCTTTTAAATTAAATAAATAAAAAGATGGGATGAAGTATGCAAAAATCGAATTTTGACAAAATAAGAGAGAAAGAAATATTGATATCAAAGATTTCGTGTCATTATATGAAAAGGATTTTAAAAGAAGACAAAACCTTGTTGTGCCACACACTCAGGAGAATGTCCTAAACTGCTGTACAAATTGATCGATTTCTATTCAGATAAATTATTTCATATGACTAGACAAGGGAAAAGGAAAAAAAAAAGGTTAGTTTTCATTTCCGACTCTGCACTGTTTACTAACAACTATAAAGCTGACCGACTAAAGCAGTTGCAAAGAAACGCAACTAAAATTCAAAAAGAAATGCTCATCAATAATCAATAAACGTTTCACTTCCGTCACTTCTGTCATTTCTTTTTTTTGACATAGAAATTTTCGTTTGAAACAAGCTAAAAATTCTACAGCTCTAAGCAAAAATGCACTTCCTTTCCTATAATATTAATAAAATTTTAATAAAATATAATTTGAGTTATACTTTTTTCTCATATTTTAATAATTCATTTATTTTCATTATTATTATTATTCCGAAAAGGTAGGCAAGTAGGTGTGTTAGAAATGGCTTGGGACGAACATAACTGCTTTCCCAATTGTCAAACCTAACTCATTCCTGATCTGAGCAGGCAACATATTCACCAGAAAATCAAAAATCGAAAACTTGCCAAGACTTAAATGAAACAATAAAAAAAAAAATAAAAAATTAAAAAAAAACAGCAAGCGTTAATATCACACAAATAGCATGAATTTTCTATGGACGATGGACTAACAGCTTAGGAAAAGAAATCTTTTTCTAATTCCCAACCAATTTTTTTTTTTCACAATTTTGATAAATGTTAACATTTAACTGATCGCCAAATACAAAGGAAGACCTTATAGCTTTAAAATTCCAGCCAAATTATTCATTTCCCTATAAATCATCTCAAAGAAACAGTTCTGAATATTTCGCAAATATTTTCATCCTGATAATTTTCTTCTTTTTTTTTTTTTTCATCTTTAGCATAATGCCAAAATATTTAGAATTTTCTTCTTTTTAAAAATGGACAAATAATTGCAGGATTCTGAAAAATGTCAGACAGAAAAATAGTTAAATAAAATCACGCTTAAATATATGGTCATTCCAATAAATTATAATCAGTATTTAAATTTAAATATAATTTTGCCTTAAGTTAATTAAAAGTATTAAAAATATAGTGAACTATGAAGTTATTTTTTTAAATGTCGATATTTAAAAGTAAAGAGAAATTCAAGATATAAAATTACTTTCAAAATACTAAACCTAATCAAGTTTCAGTTAAATGACAGTAATTAGGACGAACAGAGTGAGTGTCATAGCCAATCTGCTGGTTACATGAAATGTAAAGTTGCCATTCGTAAAAGAACACGTCTAATAGGAATTCTTCAGGACTTTTTAAATGGAAAAACACTTGTGCGGACTTGGATGCAGAAATAGTAGATCAGATTATTTCAATTTGAGGCCGGGAAATAAGAATAGTCAAACCTGACATACTTACAATATCAAATGGAGTCATTTGTTCCAAGAGAATTAACAGAAGAGTTTAAGGAAGAATATATGAAAACCAATTCCTAAATGCGATCCACATTCCTCAAAATTAAAACTACTATCCAAACCGTGTCTTAAAGCAGCGAAAGTCTAGCTGTGCATCCATATCACAGATGCCGTTTCAGTTTTTCAAAGATTTTCAACAATGCCTTATTCAAAGCAATTACTCAATGTTTGAAACATAACTCTCAAAATGGACATCATCCGACTTGGCAAAAAGTAACTTTAATAATATTTTCAAGATTTCACAATTGCAAAACACACTTTCTAACATAAACTCTTTTTTAAAACATTTTCCCAATATTTCTGACTAACATCTCTCAAGACTAACCCTGTCTGACTTGCTGACGTATGAAGCCCAACAACTTTTGTGCAAGAACAGTTTTTTTGTTTTTTTTATATATATAAATACTTAATCATAAGCCTTTCAACATAAATTTACCCAAATTACTGTTGATTTTTCTTGAGCAGCCATTTTTTTTCTATTCAAATCAGCAATCATGTTTCTTTGAGATTTTTCTAAGTTTTCAGTCAGAAACCAAATTTCTTCCAAGATTCACTCATTTAAAACAGAAAGAAGTCTGTCTTTTTCATAAGTCAGTAGAGTTTTTTTTTTTTTACAACTCTCTTTGGTGCGATTTTCTTTTCCCTAGACACAAAATTTGCATGGCCTATTAGAAATAAAAAAAGATAAACCTTTCTCATTTCCACCCCAAAACTGGGAGAGCAGCTATCACAGATAAGGGAAAAGGACTCCTGTTATTTATTTCTTTTTATTTTACTTCTTGTAATGGAATCATGTTTGTCAGGAAATGTGGAAGCTCTAGTTTAGGGCCGACAAGAAAAGGCCAAGGGAGACAACTTTTACCAAAGGATGAATTGACTACTTATAAAATATCTAAGACAAAAACCAGATTTATCCATATACCTGTTCATTTAGAAGGAAATTAAAAAAACGGTGATTGATGAAAGGCGACAGACAAGAGAATAATATGCCAGTATGACTGGTCTGTTTAGGAGTTAGGGTTTCAGAAAAACAGCCAAGGCACATAAAAAAGAGATACGTCAGTTCTTAAATAGACTGTAAAATATTTTATAAAGGAACCCAGTGTTCTTAGAAAGTAAAACCTTACCTATGTTCAGGGGCAAGGGGCAAAGAGTGGGGGGTTTAATGTTTCAGCACCATGAAAATTAGAAACGCCAGTAGAAGAGTTCTGATTTCGACCAGAAATTTCAATATCAGAAATATTTGCGACATTAAAATTCAGAGAAAACAAAATAGAATCTTTTAAAAAAAAATTAAAAAATGCAAATGAGAAAAATATAGATATCTTAGGATTTGTTTGTGTTTTTTTTTTGCGCTGGTATCTTAGGAGTTTGTATATGGGGTTATGTATTGCATGTGTATACAGGATATGAAACGCTATAAGAGATACTTTATGTCGAGTATTATTATTATTATTGTGGTTGTTATAAAAACAAGAAAAAAAAAAAGGTAGAAACTCCTTGTACTGTGTTTATATGACTAACTTCATTTAGCTAGACATGCCGATATGCAAGTAGACATGAACACACACACAATACAAGCAAATGTTTCAGGAAGAGTTTACCGTTCTCTGCCTGCGATGAGGGATGATTTAACTGACAGACATTGTATTGCTATAGAAAATATCTTGAGAGATTAGATGTAGGGAGGTGGTAAAGATAGAAGAGTAAAAGAGAAGGTAAAGGTGGGGGGTGGGAGAAGAAAAGGTAAAGGTGGGAGAAGAAAAGGTAAAGGTGGGAGAAGAAAAGGTAAAGGTGGGAGAAGAAAAGGTAAAGGTGGGGGTTGGAAAAAGAAAAGGTAAAGGTGGGGGGTGGAAAAAGAAAAGGTAAAGGTGGGAGAAGAAAAAGGTAAAGGTGGGGTGGGAGAAGAAAAAGGTAAAGGTGGGGTGGGAGAAGAAAAAGGTAAAGGTGGGAGTGGGAGAAGAAAAGGTAAAGGTGGGGGTGGGAGAAGAAAAGGTAAAGGTGGGGGTGGGAGAAGAAAAGGTAAAGGTGGGGGTGGGAGAAGAAAAGTTAAAGGTGGGGGTGGGAGAAGAAAAGGTAAAGGTGGTAGTTTTCAGCATTTTAGGCAGTTATTTTTCCATGACCCCCTGCTTTCCAATAGAATTCTATTAAAACTCATTATTAATGACATTTAGTTCATAGGTTCAAGTTTGTTTTTTTTGTTTACCTTCCAGTCCAGAAAAAATATAATAAAAGACATTTTAATAAGAAAACATTATGTAAAAATGAAGAAAATTCAGTTCATCGCTTATTTTCTTTGTATAGTTTTTTAGTTTTTTCTTCCGGCTGTCTGAATATTTAAAAAAAAAAAAATTTTGCTCCTGTTTTTTCTTTTCCGTATGCATTATCTTAGTTTTTGTTTTGTAAAAAGAAAAAAAAAAGAAAAAAAAGCAAACCAAATAATCCAATGTTGAAGATAGCGTCCCTTTGCTCTGATGAATGTGACAAAAATTGTTTTTTCCCATTGTTACAGTTCAAGTATATCTGACATATTTTTTTCCTCAAATTTTCTACGTTTGCTTCAAACTTAAAAATGGTCCCTAACTTACTTTGCGCAATTTTATTTGAAGTTTTCCTTTCTTCTTTTTAGGCGGTCGATTAGTTTGGTTATTTCATTTTTATTTTGTCAATTTAATGTTACTTTCTGATAAATTTAAAATGAAACCAAAATTCACGCTCTAATGATGGGGTTCCTCAGAATTAAACTGCAATACTTGATGAAAGCAGCTTCTGTTTCTTGCAGCTTTCCGACTGTCCCACTTACGACATGCAGGTTTTAGTCTTTGAAGCATATGGTAAAAAGGAAAGGCGGACCAAGGATTTATGTGGTGAGTGTTTTTTTGTTTTTTTCATTTCCTTGTTCATTTTTGTTCGGTTCTTTATCACCCCCCACCCTTCCCCAATAATAATAATAATAATAATCGCCCTTGGACACAAAAACAACAGATCTCAACCAATGACACCTACAGTAGTGTCGGCATTAAGCAATTGAAGTTGTTTGGGGGGGGGGGGAGGAGTGTCATTATTATTTTTTTTTTTTTTTAAAATCCTTTATACAAGCAGCCAGCCAGAAGCCAGATCCGAGGCCCATCAAAACAAACATCACTTTTAAAAGTGTCTACAAAACTTTTCACTGGTTTCATCATTTAGTTTTGAATTTTGTTTCATGTTTTTTAAGATGCATTGCTGATCCCCCCCTACCCTAACCAGTGCTTTTCAACGTTTGGATTTTTTTCCTGTGAATGAAAACCAGCTACGTTTCTTGTGTCCAGATGGGTGAGGTGGTCCTTCAATCATGGTGGTTGGGTTTGTCATCCCCCGGGGTAGAGTGGCATGTGCTGGAAGGTTTTTCCATATTTCTTGTTGATAACGAAACGACATGGAGGAATTTTTTTTCAGTAATTTTTCTGCAATGAGAAATAAAAACATTTCAGAAACTTGACTAAAACAGAAAATTCAAACAAAACAGAAATACTTACACAAAGGACGTTTATAAGAACTTTCTGAATATCTTACGTAAATATAATCAAGATCATATAATCTACAAAAATTTTCCTCTAAGATTCAGTTGTCAAAATATTGCTTTTGTCATCAAAGCTTAAAAATGGCCGACTTGTTTAAGATCTTAAACAAGTCGGCCATTTGTAAGCTAGATTGTGTTCATAAAGATAATTCAGTATTTTAGATTGGCTGACAAAAAAACTTAGAGTAACCATATATATTCCTGAAAACCTGTTTGGGAAAAAAAGAGAAAAATGAGAACAAATGAAAAACAGAAAAAACAAAAATGGACCAAGAAAATTAATTAAAGAAAGAAACAATAAACATGAAGATAGAAAATGCATAAAATATGATTTTTAACACATTTTCATTCATATTAACTAAATATATGTTTAATATTTCAAATTGTTATTATAGTGGATAAACATGTTTAAAATAGATACCCCACTTTTATTTATATTTTGTGAATTATGTCAGTCTATTTGTAGTCTGCATAGAGAAGTCTGAAAGAAAATATGTTCTCCAGCAAAATATGGCATAAATTTCAAATACAAGTATCCATTATAATAATACTTGAAATAATAAAAATGCTGAATTACAATTAAATCCATTAATTTTTTATAAATATATTTTGTATAATTTGCTTAATTTAAAAAAAAACAAAAACAAAAAAAAACAACTTAATAAATATAAAATTTTAACTAAAAAAGAAAAAAGTTAAGATTCTATTTTTAAAAAAAAATCTCTGGTTTCTAGTAAAAAGTATGAAACTGAAACATTTTGGTAACTAAAAAACATTTTAATTTTAACATAAAATGCATAATTTATTTCTCAAAATGCAAAATAAAATAAAGAAACATAAAAATGACAAGCAATAATAAATCAAACTAAAATACATTAAGCAGACATTTTGTTTTAGTTACAAACAAACCAAATGGAAGAAAACCACCTTTGTTTTTTTTTTTCCTTTTATCATATTGATCTACATTTATTACACATTAGTGACACACTGATAGACACACAAATGACAACAGGAAGGACAATAAAAATGCAAACATGAAATGAGGACATCGATGACAAACAGACATGAAATGAGGACATCGATGACAGACAGACATGATTCGATGGATGGACAATGATAGAAGCAAATGGTTAGCATCATTAAAATCTCTTGATTAATCGGTTAAAAAAAATCTGACAAGCAGATAAATTATTTTACTAATTTTCATTAAATTTCAAAACAAACCTTTTATTTCAAATTTTTATAAAGTTAATTAAATTCCCAAATCCACAATAAAATGATTATTCAGGAGATAATATATTTAAAAATAATTTATTTTAAATATTTAAAAGATTTAAAGCGAGTTATTTTTCAAAAATTTAAAATCTTTCAGTTATTTTTCATTTTTAACAATTTTTTCTTTATCTTACTTGCTCTTCACAATGAAAATGACCCGGGTTTTCAAGAAAAGTAAAAAATAATAATGTTTCTTCCAAGTATTTCAGAGAATTTAAAACTATTACGTCTTCTTACCACAAAGTGGAAAGAAGTGAGAGAAATAAGATGAACGAAAGAAGAGCCAAATATGAAGAATGGCCTTGTCACATATTAGAGATTCAGACAACTTAAATGAAACTTATTTCTCTGCAGAGTTTAATCAAATTCAGATTTATAAAATAACTTATCAGTTGATGAAAATAGGTACAAATCAAAATTTTGGGCTTATTTAGCTGCACGCAGTCACTTTACAATATAATGTTTGATTTAATGTTTCTTTCACATTTATTGAATTCATTTTACTCTAGGCACATTTGAGTAATGGATAGCAGCTCGGATTGAGGAATCGGAGAGCCGAGTTCGAATTCCAGTCGACTCCGTTACGTGTTAATACCTTGGGAAAGATATGAATCCTCCTCTTCTCCTAGCTATGGGTAAATAGCACGACAGACCAGGTTCTATAGCCTTGGGTGGCAACTGGTCTAGGAGAAGGAGAACTTTGAATTCAAAACCTGATTCTCCAGATTGGGGGTTGTGCAGTAGGCTAACAACCTACTCACTTAAAAACTGGCTTGTTATAGAAACCATGATCTTGCAGCCCTATATTCCCCAAGGTATGAACCCTCTTCTCCCCCAGCTATAGGTAAATAGCACGACAGACCGGGTTCTATAGCCTTGGATGGCAACTGGTCCACTGCAGAAAGAAATGGCAACCTACTGTGGGAAAATATCAGCCTCGTCAGTTATGTATCAAAAGATACATGATCGGCTAAGCGTGTTTCACAAATGGCACTTAACTGACTGATATATAAATATGTCGGATTTAATCCATTTCTTAAAAATAAATGGCCTTTGTTTACGTTAGTGTATGTTTTGAGAATTAGCAGAGAGCGTGTGTTCAAAAGCACTATTCAGGCTTTTTTACCAGAAGTCCTACAGGGCCAAGCGGTCAGGCACATCAGATCCAATGACACACATTTTTCTGACAAGATTTCTCGAATATTCTGGTGGGTGGATGTAGTTGGATAAAAAAATACTGTTTAATTAATAAACAGGGCTTCTACTTAAATATGAGTATCCATCAAAAAAAGAGAGAGACATGATCCAGTGGTTAGAATGTTCACATTCTGACCATGAGACCTGGGTTCAAATCTCACCATGGAAGGAGACTTCCTGATGTTATCAAACTGGAAGAGTCGATCCCAACGTGCAACACCTTTGGAAAGTGCCTGAAAACCACACCACAGGTTGACCCGACCCTTGTGAGTGAAATTGGGTATATGGAACGCTTGGGGGTCGTTAATAGCTGTGCTAGCACAAAGTCACAAGTCATTGTGGCTGAGGGCTTGAGTGTGCTAGCCTTGTTCAAATTGTTGATCACACTAGATAACAAACTCTTTCCTGGAAACTGTAACTAAGGTCTGCTCAGCATTGTTGCAGTATAAACCACAGGTGGGCTTTGTGGGTGTTGAACAAACACAAAAGGTTCCTAAACAAGCATCTACAATAGGTATTGGTTAGCCCCTGCAGTAGACAGGTATCATCTAATATGAGCGGCCAGCTATATATATATATATATACACACACACTTTTGAGTCAGCTAACCAGGCAAGTCATTTGATTTTTTTTTTTTTTTTTTTATTGAATATATAACAAAACTATTAGGCCAAAATGAAATTTCTTACAAAAATACAACACATGAAAAGAGGGGAAAAAAAAAAAAAGAAGATTCCTTGGAAGAGTGACTGTCACTCCTTTATTTATTCCTCGTCTTATTGAAAAAGGACACAGGCAGGTTTGAAAATTCCAACATTAAAATCTTTCTCTACATGCTTCAATTTAGTCAAAAGGCTAATATATAATAAATATCATTAATCTTATTGCCAATAATGTTACCATTTGGTTGGCTTATTATTCTTCAAATTGCATTAACCAGCCTGTTAAAATTATATATATCTCAAAGTGCTGCAAGTTTTGTTTAATGGGGGATTTTTTGTGAGTGGCAGCAGCTACCTACAATCCATAAATTTTATTTTTAATCATCAAAAATAAAATCAATTATAATTTTTCTCATCTACTGAGTTAAAATAATATAAAAATTGTTATTAAATATTGAGGGTTGATTTTATTTCATTGCGACTTCAAAAGTTTAAAAAAAAAACACAAAGAATATTTATAGACCGATTTAATTTTTAATGTCATTAAACAATTATACTTTCTAAAAAAGACACACATCAAAAAGTAATTACAAAGACGCACAAATATCTTGTGTGATTAGTAAAATTAAATCATCATCAATTTATCCAACCAACACAAATTAGAATATTAGTCTAACTAATTAAATTCCAACAATATTTTATTAAAGGCGACTTAGTAGTAACAGATTAATAGTACCAGTCAAAATAAGTCAAAATTACTAGAATTGAACTTATTTCAAGGCGAGCAGAATTTTTGTCAAGGGCTCAAAAGAAAAACGTTTCACATACACAACTCTCATCAGAGTGAAATAAATCTCTTGAACTATTACCAGATATCATATTTATACTCTACACTGCTAATCATAGACATCAAACAAATTTTAAATTTGCTTCGTGATAAAATCCGTTAAGAACATGATTAATATAGGTACACTTTTTAATAGGTAAGTAAAAAGTCATCTCCATGAAAAGTGAAATACAAAGATATGATAATCTAATATGAGAAAAATGAACAAAATACTAAAGCCTGTAAAAAGTGTTTAACTACAAAATAAACAAAAGTTATTAATGATAATAAATGAACAACACCAATAAAATATGTACAATTACTAAACTCTCAAGGACGGCAGAGGATTTGTTATGAAAGTGCTCACCAGAGAAGAAGAGCAATAAATGTCAAATAACATAAATCAATAACAGCAATCAAATTACACTCATTGGGGGTCAGAGAAATATATTGAACTATTATCAGATATATTTATGCTCTATGTCGCTAATCATAGACTCCAAACAAATTTCAAATTTGCATCGTGATAAAATCCATCAAGAACAGGATTGATATGGGTATTAAGAAACAGGAAAAAATCATTAGAAACAAAGAAAAGACAACTTAATGATTATGTAATATTGGTCGTCCTATATGCCAGTGAATGGTGGACAATCTCCTCACAGATGAAGAAGAGACTTGAGGCAAGAGAAGTGTATTTCTACAGAAGTATGCTAAGAATACCATGGACTGAACGTGTGAGCAACTAGGAAGTTTTAGAGAAAATGGAAAGAAAATGGACAATTATACTTTGCACTAAAAAATAGAGAGACAGGGCACATTATGAGGAAAGACGGCTTGGAAAACCTGACACTCACAGGATAGATTGAAAGCAATAGGGAGAGAAGAAAGCTGTGCATAAACTACCTAACAAGCGTGTGTAAAAGTTTGGCAGAACAGGAATTAGGAGAGATAGCAAAATAGACAAACTTTATTAAAAGCTACAAAGGATAGGAAATTGTGGAGTGCCATGATTGCTCATGTCCTGAAGGAACATTGTATATAGAAGAAGAATTAAAATTTATAATCTCCCTTGAAAACTGAAATATAAAATATCATAATCTATAATAAATACCATAATGAACAAAATGCATAAGGCCTTTGTCATTATTGAAGAATGGCATTTTCTATATAAAATACGAGTTAAACATTTCCAGAGCGATTGGTTAGTCCAAAGTGCATCTGTTAACTGCCAGATCTAATATTACCAACTAACCATAAAGGAGTACATGCTACTAAATCAGCCTGATCAACATGTTAGTCCAACTGAAATTCAGTACCATGAAAATCAGGCAGAGATTTATAAATGCTCAAAAGTCCTTGCTGGTTATTCTTGATGGTCGTTGTCATCATATGAGCAGGCCGATTAACAGAGACCCCCCACTTTTTGAAGTCATCATCATCCACCAGTGTTCCTGGTTGGTCTTCAAGGGTGGCATCCTGCGTCTTTGTATATTGGATGACAGGAAGGATTAGTTTGAAATTGGGAAAAGGGACAAATTTCATTCTGCCAATACGAGGCTGGCATCCCGTTCCCACCCCTTCACCGTTGAAACTGTTAGATGTAGATGTCTCTTCTACTCCAATAGCTTCATGTCTCGCACCTCTCGCCTGCGGAACTCCCTTCCTTATTCCTGTTTCCCTGACAAATACAATCTCCAACTATTTAAGTGTAACGTCAATCGACATATCCAGTTGCCTTGATCTATCCACCCCCCTTCTCCACATCCTTTCACCTTTCATTCCTATCTGCTCTCCCTCCAAACCTTCTGTAACCCCCTTGCCTTGATCGATCCACTATCTTTCTCCACATCCTCTCCTTTACCACTCCTATCTGCTCTTCCTCCAAACCTTCTGTAACCCCTTGCATGCTAGTGGCTTCCAGCCTTGCTTGGGGTGATAAGCTTAAAAAAAAAAAAAAAAAAAATTCAAAATTCAACATCACAAGCAGTAACCCTTTGCTAATGAAGTGATATATCTTATTTCTTTATATTTTTTTTTTAAATAGATATGTTGATTGTGTAATAGTGGCTCAGAGCAAGAAAACAGTGATCAGAGCTTGAAATCCAGCCAACTTTGTCACATTTACTTTCATGCAAATACCCTTAGGAAAGATATGAAGCCGTCTCCCCCTCAGCTATGAGTGAAATAGCATGGCAGGCTGGGCTCTCTTGTCCTCACTGGCAGTCTGTCAAGAGAAGTGAAATCTCGGAACTGAAAATGATATCTACTCTTGGCATAGCATATACTACGCTACCATTGATAAAAATCATCAAGTTCTCAATGGTTTCATAATCCCAACTGCAGTCGACCTATGACTATATTGATTTATTAGTAAGAGAAATTTTCTTGCATTCATTTCCCATGGAAACTAAAAAAACCCAGATATTGACGAGCAAAAATACCATCACCCTATCACCCGAGACACATTCTGCTACACCATTAACATGCTACCATGTTTATAGTGTAGTCTACCATTCAACCTTGCTTTCAGTATCACAACCACATCTGGTCTGGTGCTCCTGCTATATATTTAGAGATTCTTAATAAATCCCAAAGAAGAATATGCAATGTTATTGGTCCTGACCTGGCATCTCATATGGTGGTTGTAATAAGAATGGTAAGTGTTTTGGTGTAAGGAAGATTGTGGTATATTTGGGTCAGTAACCATGGCTAGCTGAGTTTTAAAATAAATCGATACAAAATATAGGGACCTCCTGAGATTATAATCATTTTACGCATTAAGAAACCCAAAAGTTCTGCTAGCTTTTAAAATATTTCTACAGCCTCCATTCATACACTGCCGTCACATTAGTGTAATATTGTAAATATCTATTAAAAACTTAACTCACAACAAGGCAGGGCACCAAAGACTAAGCTCTGTGACTCTACTAAGTGAGGTGCGGAGTATGTCTACATAGAGAATCAGCATTAAAAAGCAGCCACTTCACTTTTGTCAGTATGGTTAAAAATAAGACATTAAAATTTTGCATCCCACTCCATTTTGGAATATTTTTTACTTTATCTTTAAGATGCATTGTACTTATTTGAATTTATTTTCATGTAAAATAAAATTAAAAAATTAAAAAAAAATATTTATCCCAATTGATAAATTGAAAAGTAATGACTGAATATTTGCATGTCTATTTCAATTCATTTTCACATTTTCACTTGTTAGTAAAAGATCAAGATGCAAATTACAGTCTGCAAAGGGAAAATGCAGCTAAAGTTCCATTCCATAATATGAGTGACAATCCCGGCAAATGTTTTCAGACATATTCATGGTATGTGGTTTGAAAAATGAGAAAAAGAAAATTTGGCAGGAGATGGGAGAAAATCATCCGTGCAGTTTATTAACGAAAGCAAAGAGCATAAGGTGCCTTCAGTTTTTGGTTTTGTTTTCTTCTTTAAATCCAAGCAGAATTATCAAATCATGCATTATGAAAATGGTGGAAAGCATGCCTATGTCACCGAGGAAGATGATATGATTTTGCCAAAGAATTTTAGGAAACTGAAAACTACAATTGAAAACTCACTACTAAAGATTTGTGCTCAACTGTCTGATGAGAAAGGAGGAGGGGGGCGAAAAGCGAGAGGGGGATGGGGAAGCGAGAGAGGGAGGGGAAGAGAGAGGGAGAGGGAGGGGAAGAGAGAGAGAGGGGAAGAGAGAGAGGGAGGGGAAGAGAGAGAGGAAGGGAGGGGAAGAGAGAGAGGAAGGGAGGGGAAGAGAGAGAGGAAGGGAGGGGAAGAGAGAGAGGAAGGGAGGGGAAGAGAGAGAGGAAGGGAGGGGAAGAGAGAGAGGAAGGGAGGGGAAGAGAGAGAGGAAGGGAGGGGAAGAGAGAGAGGAAGGGAGGGGAAGAGAGAGAGGAAGGGAGGGGAAGAGAGAGAGGAAGGGAGCAAAAGAAGAAGAGGAAGCAACAGAAGAAAAGTGATTGATGGTATAACCCCCTCCTGCACTCATTATTTATATCTGATACTACAATAGAAATTATTGAGTGAGATGATATACAAATACTGGTAGTTTATAGCTTCTGAGTAAAAAAAAAAATCATTAATTAGGTAACCAGATATCTCAACTTAGAATTGTTTATTAATCTGATGTAACTAATTTCAAAAAAATAATTATGCTAATAATATAATAAAATATTCTAAATACAATCCTTCAAGATTCAAATCTGACAGAAAATGATAAAAAATGATTTTGTTCGGTTTGTCTAAAAAGAATACATGAAACATGGCGGCAAGGGAGACAACTGAACATTATCAACCGGAAGATTTGCAGCAATTATTTTGAAATTAAATTTTTTAAAAAGTGAACAACAATATTTACATATAATCTTTTAGAAATCTTTACAATTATTAAAACCAAAAATATTAATGATTTTTTTTTTTTTACATTTGGTGAAATTGCCATTTCCTTTCTTTTCAGGACTTATTGAAAACAAATTCATCAAATTTGTTACTTGTTGACTAATTTAATCAAATGCTGTTTCTTTAAAACTAAAAATGAAGAGAAAATTCACAACAAAAAAAAATATATTTATTTTTAAAAAATAATGTTTACACTTCAACCACTAAAATAACAAATAAAAGCAACAAAATGGGAGAAAATATTGGACGAAAACAAATTTAAAAAAATATTATTAATAATAATAATGTCTCTGCTTTGTAAGACGCTTTGGGAAAACCTGATATCATTGGTAGTGTACAGGTGGCAGCGGTGCTTGAAATAGCTCATGTGCTAAGCCAAGTGTTGTGTCTCTAAGCTGTGCATAGAGATCTGATATGTGATCATCATCAACCAGCAAAAATATATAAGAGTCTTGAGTGAGTATAAAATAAAAATAATCTTAACTTCAAAAAAAAAAAAAAAAGAAAAAAATTTGCCTTCAGTCTCAGGTGAAAGATTTAATAAATGGTTGCATCAAACAACAAGTCAAAAATGAATAAATAAATAATAAAAACATTAAAATTGTTAAACTATGGTTGATTTATAAAATAAATAAGTTACTGATTTCTTGGGAAATTCCCTTTTCCATTAACGTGAAGTGGAAAGATTATATTGAATTAATTGCTGAAGTCTGCTGCTAAGAATGTTGGTTCACTGTGTTGTGCAAGGCAATATTTCTCTCCAGAATTTATCTTACATTTATAAGTTTACCATTTGTCCATGCATTGAATACTGTTGCCACATCTGGTCTGATGTTCCTGCTATATATTTAGAGATTCTTGATAAATTCCAAAGAATCTGCAATGTTATAGGTCTTGCTACAGTCACATTCGTGTAATGTAGCTTCCCTGTGTCTTATCTATCAATATTTTCATGGTAATTGCTCTAATGAGCTTTTTCTCTTTGGTACCTAAACTTTACTAAAGTGCAATACTAGATTGGCAGCTTGGTCTCATTATTTTACAGTTGAAATGGTGGGTTGGATGAGGTCAGATCTGGTCACTGAGGTCAATGGTGATTGGTTTTTGAAAAGGAGTTCCATTTGCCTCAAAAGGTAAGATCTCACTTCATCCATCATTGTGGGTTAAAGTTTTGTACTTCAATATCAAAACACTACTGTGATTAATTTAGTAGCTGATGATCATTTCTATCTTGACCTTTACAGACCTCAGTCACAAAAGGTCAGCCACATATATGTTGTACTTACTCAAGATCTTGACATGCCCCCTCCACCCCCAAAAGAAAAACTAGGTCTCTGTTTTGGAGTGATGTCCAAGAATACACTAACTTTAAAGAATTAAAGAATGCTAATGCTTCAAAAAAAAAAAAAAAAATTGCTTTGGAAGAATTTTTATTTTATTTCTTTGTATTGACTTTCAAACAAGATTAATAATAAACTTAAAATTTATAAGCTTCAAATCCTTGTTTTGGATGTGAATATTTCATATTGGTAGACAAATATTTTGTGGAAGTTTTTTTTGTGTGTTGTATCTACAAGAGTTGAAGACCCATTTCCTTCAGGAAGACTAGCAACTATAAAACAGGCACTTTTTTTTTAAAATAGTATCTCAAAGAAGAGACTTGAAGCATTAGAAATATGGTTCTACAGAAGGATGCTGAGGATACCATGAGCTGAACATGTGAGCAACAACAAGGTTTTAGAGAAAATAGAAACAAAGGAAACTTGTATTTAACATCAGAAAGAGACAGTTGAAATTTGATAAGGAAGGAGGGCTTGGAAAATCTGATACTCACAGGACAGAGGGCAAGAGGAAAATAACGCATAACCTACATGGTAAGCTTGAGTAAGTATATTGTGGAACAGGGTTTAGGAAAACAACAGAAAAAATGTTTATTAAGAGCTACAAGGGACAGGAAGTGGCTTGATGTCGAAAAGAGTGTTTTTTTTTTGTTTGTTTAAAGAATAAGGCGGCTAGGGCAACTTGAGAGTCACATCTGGCTATATGGAAACACCCTCGATCTGAGCAAAGTAGGTTACCCGACCTGAAGCCATTTCTAACCCCGGCCCCACCTGCAAGCTTATGTGCCAGCATATCACACCCCCACATTTGTGGGTGATGCATGTGGTTGGTGTACTGTACATTTATCAGGCGGGTTGCCGTGATGGGTATATTACACCCGGCCAATACCTTATAAATAATGTACTATTTTAATCAGGTGGAAAGACAAGACATATCAGAGATGCTACCTGGTTTCAGGGGAAAGAAAGATAGAAGTGTTTCACATTTCCTGCTAATACCTCATAAATAATGGACTATTCTGTTTTGATCTCCTGAAGAAGACAGACAACATCAAAAGACACTACTTAATGTTTAACGTCTGTTTCAGTGAAATGGAAAGTTGTCAATTTAAAACCTTTTCATTTGTATCCCCTTACTTCTTAAATAATGACCAGCATTCATATTTATGATTGTTATTGCAATATTTTGTTAAAATTGTTAAGCTCATATATTTAACAATGTGATAGGGGAATTTCTATGGATTGTCGTAGAACTCATCATGAGATTATTTAATCATTAATTGAAGAATTAACATTCATCAGAAATTTGAAAATAGGAAAACTGCAAAATTTTCATGGGTTAAAACTAGTAATAATGATAGCGATAACAAATATTTAAAAAAAAAAAATTGTTTAAAATCAATTCAGGTTGTTTAAAAACAAAATAAAAACAGACATACATTTTTTTTAAGGTATAAAATACACAAATAAACAAAAAATATCCTGCAAAGTTGAGTGAATCACAACAAATAGACAGAAAAAGCTAAGACGATCTACTTTGGTGAGAAATCGGCTAAATAGTGATCGTGTGTACTAGAGTGGAATCATTAGACCTAAACTACACAACTGGAAACTAACAGGGAAAATTCTTAATGGATATGACATTAAAAAAAAATATGAATAGACAAGACAGAGAGAGACACTTGACACAGCCTCACATAGCAGTTTGCAAAAGAACACAGCAAATCAGGGTCAACAGAAACAAAAAAACAAAAAGAAAAAAGAAAAATTAAAAAAAAAAACCCTAAAGACAAATGATGCATATCAAGAAAGTGTTGTTAATACATTGACCTTGAGAGGTCAATTACAAATGACTTCAAACGCCAAATTTATAAGAACCAATTTAAAAAAAAAAAAAAAAAAATTTTATGAATTGATTTATAGTTTCAACTGAAGTCTTAACATTGTTTTCTCACTAAAAGCATCACTGCAAATAAAATTCTTGTTGGCGCCTGCAGATGAAAATGTATCAGAAAATGCCAAGGCCGAGATAACTTGTAGCTGTTGTCATGATAAACCCTGACAAGCACAAAGTTATCTTGTGGTTGGCAGGCAATGTATTAAAAAGGAGGACATAGATAATAAAATAGAACTCAAAATATTATGAAATTTCTTATAAAGTTTTTTTCAAACTTCTACACACTAGATTATAATGCAATAAAATTATTTATATTTTTTCATAAAAATCCAACCTTGTTCCACCGTGTGTGTGTGTGTGTGCGTGTCTTGTAGAATTGGAATTAACATACCATTACTTAATCATCCTTTCCACCCACAAATTTAAAATTCGCAGAATTTTTCAAACTGTTTAAAATTAGAGGCTGAAAATGATCATTAACAAATGATATCTTAATTCAAATTGTATGAAAGATTTTGCTCTGTTTAATGAAAATAAACATTGCTGATAATGCATTACTTTTTAAGTAATACACACATTTATGTCTTTGTTGTTTCCGTTCCTTATATTATGGCCGCTACTGTATATAGGAAAAGCTTTTTAATGACAATGCATTTTGCTTTCATTCACTACGTTGGTATCTCAGATCAAAATGAAAACTAAAAAGCCAATGAATGAAATATGACAACACACAAAGGCTAAAAATGTTATTCATTTCATTTCTCCACTTTTGTTTGGACTATATCCTACTAATACATGCATGCATATATATATATATATATATATATATATATATATATATATATATAAAGCATACAAAATTATTTACCTAAAAGAGTATCAACCAATTAGTATGACTAATTAGAAAATGTACCATAGATGATTTTTTAAATCTTAAAAATATATATTATCTTAATTAGGAAATTTATTTAATAGAAACGCTTACGACATTCAAAAGTTAAATATCCGTCATAATGAAAATTAAACTGAAATAAAAACTTTCAAATGATGTTTACTGATTTTTGATTTTTTAAACTTCATGTTTTTTTGAAACATACAATAAAAAAAAAACGTTTATCTCTTCAGTTATGCTAAATATTTTTAATAACTATTTTCAATAAAGAAAAAAATGTCTATTTTATTAGATAACCCATCACTTCATGCGATTTATAAGTGAATAAATTTTTGGTGAACAAACTTTAGTAAAATATCAAATTCATATCCATGTAGAACAATAGTCAAATACAATTTGATCATTTTTCACTCCATTAAATGTAAATTATGTCTTCAGTTTCAAATTTATCAGTAAGAATAAAATACATTTGGAAATATCTTTGAGAGAAAGAAAAATATTAGTATTAAAACCTTCGAATTAAGTATTTTAATTGCTATAGAGTATTAAAAAAATAATTTATTTGAAACAGTTGGAGGTGATATTTCTCTTGGTTTTAAAAACTACTGAAAATTATTTAATTTATTCTAAATTCAATGGCACAAAGTACTGACAAAAATTTACGAACAAACAATTTTCTTCTTCTCCCAAAGGGAGATAATTTCCTTTTTTTCTTTTTCTAAAACGACACACAAATTATAGAAGTGACCTACACACATCATATCTCACTTTGCGTGTTTGTTTGCAAATGCAATATGCTGAGAGGTTGTTTTTGCTATTTGCTTAGAAGGCTGCATGCCCTTTAAATATGTTTTAAAATTTGGTTTGGTTTTTGCACTGCAGGCTCACCATATGGCAACAATAGATCAGCCCATGTCCGTGTCCATCCTCACACACTAGAATAATGATCAGCTTGTATACATGCAATAACCTACCATATGGAAGTTTTCCGGGATAGCCAGCCAGAGAATTTGCCTGAAATCACAGTATAACATTTGCATAAAAGGACTTTTTTTTTTAAATAGTGCAGTTATACCTGATTTAAAAAAAAAACAAAAAAAAACTTACACACGCCTTTCAATCACACTTTCTCCCATAAAGAGGAACCTTTAATTCAAATGATTGCTTTTATATTTTTTTTCCTTTGAGATTTTCTGATGAGCTTTATCATAATGAGGAAATGATGAACTTATGTCAGTAAAAATGCAAACAAAATTAAAAATGGTGCAACTGACTAAAGAACATTATAACAAACAAGACAAAATCTCTAAGGTTATATGGTGCTTAACAAATTTACATTCACAATTCTAGTGCAAATTAAAAAAAAAAAATTTAAATGATGCCTTAGTAAAGTGAGTGCCAATTTTCCAGTTTACAATATATTGTATGGTTTTTCTTTAAAAAATCTCAGATCATTTTCAAATAAAATTAATTTTTAAAATAAGAAAAATTTGTTTTTATGATATTGTATAATTTTAAAAAATTATGGAATATCATAAAAACAAAATATTCTTGACAGACATTTATATTTAACAAAACCCATTTTATCATATCAAGTAAATTAATTATATTGAAATTCAAACCAAATAGACACACAAAAAAATTAGTATTCCAATGTGTGGTGTTTTATATTACTAAAAAAAATAACCCAGTTCTCCAAAAAAACTTTTTTAATTTTTTCACAGTAAACTAGTTATCTCCACAAATTCACTGAAAAACAGCTTAACATGATGAAAGTTTAATAAAAACAAAGTTTTATCGTCAAAATGTTTCTGTTATTATGAAGAAAGACCAAAGTATTTTTTGATTACTTTATTAAATTTTTTCATCTTTTCTAGCATGTTCAAAATTTTGGTTAAAAATCTCGTGTTTTTTGTTTTGTTTTTTTACATCTACATAATATTTACCATTAGTATTTTAGCACCTTTTTTTCAGGTGAGAAACACATTGATTCAGAAATTCTTACAAAAATCAAATAATTGTCACATTTTGATGAAACTTTCAGAACTTATTCACATATGAATAAAATTATTTTACATGTTTCTTTTTAGAAAATCATGGTAAAAATATTTTTTTTACATCTGTTATACACCCACCTTTACTTAATTTTATGAAAACTCAAGAAATTTGTTGGCATGCCTTTTATTGATTATATTAGTTAAAAGCAGAAGACTTTGAAGAATATAAATCGATTTTTTTGTAAAATCGAATCACACAGTTACCGAAAATTCAGCTCTTGAATTATACAAAACCCAATAAAACTAAGACATTATTTAATTAGAAAAGCTTCTAATGGCTTTTATGAATATATGTTAAGGACAATATTGTCTGAAGCCAAAATATTTTTCCGATGAAAAATGAATTTTTACAAGAATTGTTTTCTTTTTTTTTAAATTTTAAATACAAAATGTGATAAAGCTGGTAAATATTTTAAAATTAAGTTTCAATCTGTAAATTTTAAGGAATACTGTTATTAAGTAGATCTATCTTTACAGATCATAAATTTGAAATCTTATTACAATCTGCAACACCCATGTATTTTATAAAAGAATTTTACACTGTTTTTGAGTTTGCATAAAACATTTTCTCCCCCACCCCAGATATATGGGTTATTGTGTTCTTAATGTCATATGTTTTAAAGAGTTGGTTCTTCTGATGGCAATCAACTGACCTAATGTTAGGTTTTGTGCTGTGAACATGCGTTAAATTATCTGACTGAATAACATTTTCACAAGTTTTATTTGTTTTTATGTCCTATTTCAATGAATATTTTAATTTAATTTTTTAAATATAAGTAATGTTTTTCAGTGAAAGACATACTGCAATTATTAATTATTTTCCATTTTAGTTTCAATTCTAAGGACGGAAACAAAACAATATTAAGAATAAAGAGAAATAAAAATTAATACATTAAAAAAAATAACATTTCATAAAAATTAGAGAGGTATCTACAATTATTAGGAACCTCTCTTATGAAATTTTATCTCATTCTCAGTTATGAAATTTTAAATTTATTTTATTGTTAGTATTTCAAATTTTATTTTTCCAAACATGAGGCTATAAAGCTAAAGTAACTAAAAAAGAATATTAGATTGCTAACAGTATTTGTTCACTTTTTAAAATTGTGTAGTTAAATTAGTTCACTTAAGATTAAAAAAAATTATATCATTTCTGTTCTTCAGTCTGATAAATTCACCTGACCTAAGTCGACAATAGATCAATTTAACTGCCAGTTAACAACTCCAAAACAAGTCACTGCAGTTAAGACATGCTTTTTAATGGTATTCTACTGATGAAAAAAAAACAAAAAAAACATTATTTTTAATCAAAATTTCAATTGTTCGAAAAAGGATGAAAAAATTTAATAAAATAATCAAGAATAATAATAATAACATTTAGACAATAAAAACTTCTTTTCAACAAATTTGGGGCCTTTTTCATCATGGTATGCTCTTTTTTCAGCAAATTAGTGGAGATACCTACAGTAAACAGTCTATTACAGAAAATTAAAAACTAAGCTCAAACTAAATATCGCATCATCTTACAAAAAGAAAAGATAAACGAAGAAAAATCATATTTTCAAAGGGAGGCAATCATATTGGCGAATGTCATTTGCCTGAAAATTGGCTTAGTCAAAAACAAAATAAGATAAATTAAATTTTCACTTCATCGAATATAGGATTGAGGAATCCAAACAAAGAAAATTAAAAAGAAATCTCTTTTATATCTGAATAGTGCTTTTTAAAATTATGTATCATTTAAAAAAAATTTTTATTTACGATAATGAATACCTTTTTCTCCATAAATTCATCACTGAAGTCTTCATTCACATAATGTTACAAAATATTTCGGTTTTTAATTCTAGGAATATTTAAAAACGAATAAAAAAAAAATAACGAAAAAACAAACCTATTTAAATATTTGTCCTATCCAAAATATATATCATGTAAATAAATAATATTTTTCCAAATGTCTTCCGTGTTAATTGGATTACCCTTTTTTTTAATATTTTATTTTCGTTAGCCATAAAAATAACAATCAATTTCCTGGATTTAACAGATTTCAACATTAAATAATCCTATTAAACAAACCAACTGAGTTTGTTGTCAATCATTCATTATTGTAAATAAGCAACAATCAAATTAACGAGTATAATTTTAAAACGATACACAACTGAAGAAGTGATATTCTTATATCACAGTTACCTCCCTTCAATTCTCCGTGTTTGGATTTTTCACTGAACTGAACCTTTTGACAAAGTAAAGATTAGAATTAAGTTTTGGTGAAGTCAATTTTCAGACAAACGACGTTCACGGTTATTAACTAGACCCCTTTTCAAAATCTATGTTCATTACTTTTAATATTTGACAAAGATTTTTATCCCAATTCCAAAACTGCCATTTTATGATCTTTTTTGTAAGTAAACAGTGTGGATTAAAAATAAAGTATGTACTTTAATTAGAATTTAAACTCACAATCCTTTTTCTGGGAGCCTGTATTTTTGGTGATGGGCAGTGTAGTAATGTACAGTAAATGTGATACAAAAATCAGCACAAGAATAGCAAAAGATGTCTTTCAAAAACTGAGCAAAGTATTAAGATGGACAAAAATATTTTAAAAAAATTAAAAAACAAAACTGCTATGCAATATCTAATCTCCTCAATGCTGGACAATTTCCCCAGTTGAAGAAGAAACTTGAAGTGAAAGAAATGTAGTTCTACTGAATAAGTAATTCTAAATGTTGAGAATTCCAAGGACAGGACACATGAGCAATTAGGAAGTTTTAAAGAAACTAAGAAAGAAAGAAATTGATACTTACAATCAGGAAAAAAAAAAAAAAAAATTCTATGATGTATAATGAGAAAAGACGGTTTGGAGAATTTAATCCTCACAGGACACATTGAAGGTAATATGAGTGATTTGTTTTTTCATGGATCATCAAACCTTTGCAGGTTATTTATAGCCAGAAAATATTATTAGATTACAAGAATTTGGCGATGATGATGATTTAGTGATACAAGTCTTACTAATTAAACCCGTAAGTTAAGAAGAGATGAATTGATACCTTTCTGAAGGGTATTTGCACATAAATGTATATAAAGAACCCAACAAGAATCGGAACGCAGCCATTATCCATTACACCACTCGCATATCAAAGCTTACAGCAGCTGATATTCCCAAACAGCTACCCATCAAGGTAATGACCAGTCTCAACATTGACTAACCTCAGTAATTGTCTGGAAACTAATGTTTCAATGTGCCCATAAGCTGAAAGAGAGGTAAAGCAACTAACCTACAAAATGATTTTGTGTGAATGTGTTATATAGGAATAAAGTGTCACTGCCGACCCTGGAGTTTGAACACAGATTGCCAGAGAGCAAACAGTTGACCTCATCTTGAAAAATTAGATCACGTGACGGGTAAAGGAAAGATATATATATATATATGAGAATTAGCGGCGTCTGATCGAGTATTGTCTGAAGGCGTTATTATTGTTGTATCTGTGATTTACAAAGTCTCTCCTACAAATGGATATTACAAAAGAATAAATGGTAAAATGATGGTAAAGAGGTAAAAGTTACTTTATGCCATGAAATACAGAAGTTGTGGAGAGCGATAACTGCCCACATCCTAAATGGACATAGCACATGAAAAAGTCTTCCTAATCGATAATATAAAAATACAATGGGATTTTATACATTTACTGATTAAGCAGCTTAATCTCCCACTTCTCAGTCATCAGCTATTCCATTGTTGCAGTAACACGGTATTAATCTACACTAATAAGACATGCTTTCTATGTTACCATAACAACAGAATATCTCATTAATTGGGAATCAGGCTGCTAATAATTTATGCAAGCTAACTTTTAAAAGTTAAATATCAATGGATAATTGATTTTAGTATACAGAAGTCAAGGTGGCTTTAATATAAAGTTTTCAGATAAAGATAATCCCTTATGAGGCTTTAGGGACTTTTTAAAATTTGTAAATCTATTTCGTTATTGCATTTAACTTAAAGATAGGAGTGGCTAGATCCAACTCACAAAAGGATTTTGATTGCCTTGCAAACAAATGTTTGGATACAATGATTCAAAAATGATTTTTCTTTAATCTGAGTGTTTCATCAACAGTTGTTATGTTACATTGGCCTCAGATTCTGTTTTGTTCCAACCCCAAAAACTGGCAACATATATTCGTCTATCAAGTGTTTGCATAAGAATTAAATAATTTCAATTTCTTCATTCAATTTTACTTTCTAATTAATGTATCGTCTTAATGCTTTTTATGTTTTAATGATTCTGTCTTTGTAAAAGATTTGAAAGATACCTTCAGTGAAATCGATTGTACCTTCAGTTCTTTAATTACTAAATTCCTTTCATTGCTTCAGCACAAAGGATTTGGTTTTTTGCATACATTATTTATTGATCTTTAGCAAAAAAAATGTATTTAAAAGGATAATTTCAGTATTTCAAATATTTTTTAGGGCTTTCATCTATCACACCATCCACACATTAATACACAATCTGCTGCCGAGGAAGTAAAAAGCTTGCTCCCTCAAAATTTTAGCAGACGTTACTGAAGAGTTACTTCCCTTTACATTTCAATAGAACTTTTCATCAAATTTTTAAATATTGAGATATATTTATTTTTTTAAATCAATTCAACCCAAGCAAGGTGATAATACCAACAAGACGCAAGGAGAGTAAAAGAGAATGAGAAAGCTTTAGAAGGAACAGGAAACCCAATCCTAAACAGGAAACAAGAAATAAGCCTCTACCCCTGTTAAAAAAAAATGGGGAGGTAATAATAGTTTAGTGATATAAGTCTTACTAATTAATCCATAGCTGGGGGGAGAAGAGTTGGATTCATACCTTTCCCAAGGGAATATAACAAATTGGCTCTCCAATTAACAATTCAAAGCTGTTATCCATTCCATCACACATACAACCAAGCTTACATGAAACTAATAGTTACCAATATTAATTCTTATGTCCACACGGCTGGTGTGTGTGTACACAATATTCCTACATATTTCAATGTCAATATGTCTCCCTAATGCAAAAGTTTTATGATATATCCAAGATTTTCATATCAGAATAGAGATAAGAAAAATACATTAATTTTTCCAGATAAAAACTTGATTTTAATCTTGAATTTCTCATGTACAAAGAATATTTATGGAATTAAACATACAATTGGCTTCAGTAAATGGAAAATTATCCAATAGCATTTCCATGCATTTGTTACTGTGAATATATATATATATATATATATATATATATATATATATATATATATATATTTCATGTCTATGGTGTTTTTTATTTTTTGTTGATTGAAAAGAATTTAGTGCAAATAATTGGTTCCTTCTTTCATGCACAACCATGTGAAAACTTTTCTTAAAAAAAAAAGATTGGATCTTTTAAAAATTCAGAACCAGGCCCGATTCAAAAACTCATTCAATAAACTAACCTTTAGGCTTTTCTGGTTGGGTTTTTCTAAAACTATTCCGGACACAGGATTTCCTCAAGTTTGCAGGAATGGTGAAGCCTAGAATAGGATAAGATTGAAATACTTTTTCTTAAAAGTTTTCTAAGACATGAATGGACTTCAAACATTGACTGAAATAATACAAAAATAATGGAATTAAAACACTTTTTACAAACTGTTGTGAATGTCATATTCAAAGTATCACAGATATTACAAATCATTCGGTAAATAAAGACAAATTAAAGACAAGCATTCCCACGTACTTTGTTCTATAAAGATACTATGAGATATATATATATATATATATATATATATATATATATCTATTTTTTTTTTTAAATAAAGATTAAATGGAATAAAGGAAATAAGCTACTGGACAAAAGTTAAGGAACGATCTTGTTAATACTTGATTGTGAACAAAATATCAACAAAGTTTAATATTTGGTAAACATCCCCTTATTTTCAATGAGTTCTCCGCTTCGTCGACCACATGATCTAATTAATTTCTTGCAAAAATCAGCAGTAATTCCCTCCCATTCGTCTTTCAATAACTCCCATAGGTGATCCTGATTTTTCGGGTTTCTTTTCTGAGCCCTTTCTCCAATTATCTTCCAAACATTTTCTACTGGATTCAGGTCGGGGCTCTGGGTTGGCCACTTCATTAGGGCGATTCCTTCTTCTTCAAATAAAGCCATAACCTTCTGA
>OZ038495.1:99231066-99333566 GCA_964036315.1 Acanthosepion esculentum | reverse complement strand
GACAGACATCTGAAAAAGTCCGGTGGGCACAATGGTCAAAACATTGTGATCATAACAATAGAAATGAGGATCTTAATTTTAGTGCAATGTAACATTATTGGAATTAACGAATAGAAGAATTAAAATAAACCTAAAGAGGAAAGAGTCTTGAAGTGAAAGCAGGGTTTTTTTTGGGGGGGGAGGGGGTTTACACAATTATTATAACAGTGATATAAGAATGATCATATAAGGAGTTCTAAACTCCTGGTACGGTCACCTTTGGCAGCAAGATTGAAGACAAGGACCCAGACTAAGTGCGACCAACCCCAAAGACCCCAATGGTGGGACAAGCAGATGACGATTATAACAGATCTCAGCAGTTGAACCAGCAGATGAAGAGGGCGACACATGACAGACATGCCACAGAAGGCATGACTCAAAACTGAGTCAGCAGCAATCCGTTGCACTTTCATAACTGGATTCTGAATGTCTCATTCCATCTGTGCCATAGAGGAAGGTCATGAAATCAAGTGTGGGGTTCACTTCCTGACAAGTTCAGGTCCACCTTAAACAAATTCACATCATTGGCAATTACCTCTACACTGATTTTCTTTCACCTCCAACCAACTCTTACAAAGCCAAATGGTGATAGGGAATGGATGACAGGAGCAGGTTTTGATGAAAACGGGAGCTTCCCGTTCTGAAGCTGGCAAATTTAATCATCAACGCCATCATCATAAAGGAAGCGATCAGTGGTTAGAACAGATCTCAGCAGTTGAACCAGCAGATGAAGAGGGCGACGCATGACAGACATGCCACAGAAGGCATGACTCAAAACTGAGTCAGCAGCAATCCGTTGCACTTTCATAACTGGATTCTGAATGTCTCATTCCATCTGTGCCATAGAGGAAGGTCATGAAATCAAGTGTGGGGGTCACTTCCTGACAAGTTCAGGTCCACCTTAAACAAATTCACATCATTGGCAATTACCTCTACACTGATTTTCTTTCACCTCCAACCAACTCTTACAAAGCCAAATGGTGATAGGGAATGGATGACAGGAGCAGGTTTTGATGAAAACGGGAGCTTCCTGTTCTGAACCTGGCAAATTTAGTCATCAACGCCATCATCATAAAGGAAGCGATCAGCAAAAAAGAAATTAAATTCTTGGATATGAGATGAAGCTGCTGTCAGCAATAACAAAAGCAAGATGGCTGACTATTTCCCAAAAGCTGAAATCTCTGAAAGCCAACACATTCAAGCCAAGAGACTCTTTGCAAATACAGACATTAGGACATCTTGATCTTATTTAGTAATCTCATTTATTGCACTATGTTTTCACAGAGTCTAAGTCTGCACGACCTAGCCCAGGGATTAAACTCACAATTATTGACTAACCACATTCACAAACCCAAGCTTTAATCCACTAGGCTATTGTACCATGGGACAATCTTGAGTATAGAACTAGACATGTGCAACAGAATAAGAATAATCTACCTACTGTGAATAAAATAAAAGGTTTAATTCTCAATACAAAGAGAAATAATAACTAGAGAGACCCATGAAAATTTCAGAGTTTTCCTATTTTAATTTTCTGATGAATTTTAATTCTTCAGTTAATAACTGAATAAGCTCATGGCAAGTTCTAAGATAAAATATCTATAGAAGTCTATCGCATCATCAAATATTTGAGCTTAACAACTATAACAAAATATTGTAATAACAATCATAAATATTAATTTATTAATTTATCATGGTCGCCATTGCTTTTCTGCCTTTCAACTGAGATCAAAATGTAGTATCTGTTCTTATCAATTTAATCTGATTCCCTCTGTCCACTTGATTCTTTCTTCCTTCTTTCTCTCACTGAATCCAAGTAGTGTCTTTTCTCCTGATTCCCATGCAATCAAAACAGAATAGTCCATTATTTATGAGGTATTGGCAGGGTGTAACGGTCGTGCAAACTCACAAAAGGAAAAACAAGCACAATTATAATAGGATTAATAATGAAATAGAACAGTTCTGCTTATATGGAAAGTTAAAAAAATCCATTGAGGATTAGATGTAAAAGTATTCATGAAACTGAATACAGAGTCATATAAGTGAACTATTTTATTACTAATAATTACATAGCATGCATGTGCACACACATACTGTAAAAAGAAAAAATATTTGTCCATGAAGAGATTTTCAAAGGCAATAATGAAGAGCCATCTACTTAAAAAAGCATTAAGTGTTATTCAAGGATAATTAACTTTTCAAAGTTATTTCAGAGCAAAGATTCAGCTGTTTTCAGAAACACAGACACTATATATATATATATATATATATATATAGAGAGAGAGAGAGATAGAGAGAGAGAGAGATATTGGCAGGACCTGCAAGGCAACAGGTCATTTGAATTCAGAATTTTCCTTCTCCTAGACTGGTTGCCATGCTGTTTACCCAGAGCTGGAAAGGAGATATTAGCATCTAAGTGAATGCAATGAACTCAACTCTCCAATTCCTCAATCTAAGCCATTATCCATTGCTCCACCACATGCATACACACACACACACACACACACACACACACACACACACACACAAATAAATAAAAAGTTGATATTGAAGTCAACCCTGTATTGAATAGCAACAGTTTGTTTCATGCTTCAATGCAATCATTAGGCCATGAGTTTTAGCTGGGATCTTAACAATTTTCTTATGGTAGTCATTACAGGAAGCAAGTTCAGATATTTCCGGTTTATTGTATTACTGGATAGGCAGGAACAGTTATATTTTAAATTATTCTAAAGGAGAAATGATTATGGACCAAGATCCCTTCATTTTTTATAGCTATTTTGTAGGGTTATTTATTAAGTTTTAACTAATTACTGATTACTTTAGAGTATTAATTATTACTGATTACTTTAGAGTATTTTGCATTTATGCATTAATTATTTGCTTCGGATTATTAAATTTACATTGTTGTAGTTATGTCTGCATTCATACAATTTCTTAATTTGTTTATTATTGTAACCTTTATATATATGTATATATACATACACACACATGTGTGTGTGTGTGTATGCATGTGTAAAAGAGCTTCAACACCAAATGGTGACAGTCTATTTCATGCTTGATTGCAATCTTCAGGTCATGTGTGTTGGGTTGTAGCTGAACTATTTTGTATGTTGGTCAATTGGTCATTATGGGTAGCAAGGCCAAGTATTTCTGGTTTATTGTATTATCCTCATGAATTATGGCCATGGGTTGTTTTTATATATATATATATATATATATATATATATATATATATATACACACACACACACACACACACACACACACACACACACACACACACACACACACAATCATTGGCACAAATTAAATTGACTGCTTGTAAAAAATAGGTAAAATCTGTGGAAATAATTTCTGTAGATTAGCATTTTATAGACCTTCCTTTGGCCACAACACATGTCAGAATTGAAAAATATTGATTTTTTTGTTTCTTTGAGAAAGGAGGTCCTATTCATAATGATAAATTGTAAAATCAATCCCAGACTTTTACATATTTATTGTACTTAGCTGTTATTTACAAATGTCAATTCATTGATATTTTATTTTTCTGGAGTTTAATATTTTTTTCATTTTTTAAAAGTTTAAAAGAAAACTTTTTTTTTTGTAATTTTTTTTTTTCAGAAGCTCATGCACAAAGATTGGAGATTAATAATTATTTTTCCGAAATGAAAAATAACCAGATACAGAATCTTATTAATTTATAGTAATTTTTGTTCTTTAATTCAAAATGTACATCTCCATTTATTTATTTAAAAGGAAATCTTTTTTAAACTTTCCCCTCAAAATGTCCGTTTTCAAGTCCAATAGCTCTATAAAAGTCAGGGATCAATTTCACACGATATCAATATTATAAACAAGACCCCCTTCTAAATTGATAAAAAAATGTTTTGTTTTTTTTAGTCTGGCAAGTGTTGCAGCCTAAAGAAAGTTTACAGTACACTAATCTACAAAACTTCCCCCTCCATAACCACCAAAAAATTTACTTTCTCTATTTTTTAAAAAGTAAATAAGTCTATATAGTGTTCAACCATCAATGACTGATAACATTCAGGCTTAAAAGGTTCCAGTGGAATTCAAAATAAGTTCCCCTCAGTACTGAGAACATGTTTTAGCTATAGGACTGGGCAAAATAATAATTACATAACAAAAGCTCAGCTACCACTGACCTGGATATATTGACGTAACTATGTAAATTATCCCAATTTCATTATTTTGATATTGCAAAGTGACCAATAAAACTGTTGATAGTACTTGAGACTATTAGGCTAAAGTAGTATCTTTTAAGATTTCCTGTTATTCTATGAATGGTCTACTGTATATACTAGTGTATAAGCTGACTTCATGTGAGGTACAAAGATTTTTAGCATAAATATTAATGCCTCCAGAAAAAAAATTTACCTGTGTATAACGCCACACCCTATTTTTTTTTGCATAAAAAATTGATCATGAAGTCACACTATACTCAAGTATATATAGTATACGTATAGAGAAGGATAAAACAATTGAAAAGAAGAGACATGAAAACTCACCCCTTCCATCAGCAACTTGAGAAATCTTGCTATGATCTAAATATATTCTTCCCCTAAATGAGAAAGAATTTTTCTTCAGTAGATCCTGAAATAAGAATAAAAAGAAACAGGATTAAAAAAAAAAAAAAAAAAAAAAAAATTGCAACAAAAAAAGAGAAAAAAATAACGAAAAGAAAATGGAGAAAAACATTTAATAGCAGAGTAGAAGAAATTAGAATTAAGTTTTTCTTAAGTGGAAGACAAACTAGGACACACAGACAGAATTTCAAGCTTAACCCTCAAACATTAAAAGAGGAAGCCAAAAAAAGGAAATAGATGAGATTATATTACTTAACAAAAAAGACCAAACCCAAAAATGATGGCTTACCACGGGCCAATGCAAAATGACTCCATTTTTAATTTCAATTTATATTAATTTCTACTTTTTATACTTATTTATTTTTAACCTTAAATCTTTCAAGACCTTTCCATAAATTCATTACATTCTGATAGAAATTTTCAACATTTTAAAAGTCTGCAGAAGTAGTAACACACTTAGTAGCATCAATCTTAATAATAATAGAGTTAATGGAAGCTGAAAATTATTTGAAGTTTTAATAATAATAATTATATATATATATATATATATATATATATATATATATATATATAAATAATGAAATGGATTAAGTCCAATTATTTAATATATTTTCTGTTTATACATTATTTTTTTTAGATATAATTTATTTAAGTAAATGCTCCATTTTTTAATTAAACAGTATAAATTACATTTACCAGCCTGAATGTTCGCAAAATTTCATGGAAAATCAGACAGTAATCGAACCTGTAAACCTAATGAGAAACACCATCATTTGATCTGACATGCAGCTAACCATTCCACCACAATGTGTCTGATGAGCAAAGTCTGAATTACTGTCTAAATATAATTAATACTGTTTAATTAAAAGATCGAGCATTTACTTAAATAAACTATATCTATAAAAAGAGCATTTGAATATATATATATATATATATATATATATATATATATATGCACATTTCATTAAAAACAACTGACAAGGTGCTTTTATTTAGTTTTTATATAATTTCTCGTGCGATCTAAATGTTTTTCTTTTCAGATGATAAATTATATAAAAACTGTCCGAATGTTCTTTTTATCCGAGCGCTTTTGGCTATACATTTAGCCATTTTCAAGGATTATATTTCAAGTGTTAGAATTAGAAATAGTTTGTTATATTTATGTTTTATAAAATGTTTCATTTTTTTGTTTGAACATGGACATAATATCTTGACCGTGTTTTGAAACAAAAAAATGAAACATTTTATAAAACATAAATATAACAAACTATTTCTAATTCTAACACTTGAAATATAATCCTTGAAAATTGCTAAATGTATAGCCAAAAGCGCTCGGATAAAAAGAACATTCAAACAGTTTTTATATAATTTATCATCTGAAAAGAAAAACATTATTAGATCGCACGAGAAATTATATAAAAAACTAAATAAAAGCACCTTGTCAGTCATTTTTAATGAAATGTGCATGAAAGAAGGATTACTGCATAAATATATATATATATATATAAAATCTTGCTTATTACTATAAACATTATATTTAGTGAGTATACATGTCATTTTTGAGCAATGAAATTAATAACCAGCTGATAACTATAAGACACTTGATCTCTAGGCTGACAATTCACTGTACTCACTAAATATAACATTTCTAATAAGAAATAATGTCAGATTAAGGATCCAATAATTGCTTTAAAATTTATATATATATATATATATATATATATATATCTCCAACCAGAAGAGATAGAATATCACAAATCAATAGATTAAAAGGTCAATGGTAAAACACCTAACAGGGACAGGCAACTTGTGGAGCTGTCTTTTGCCATGAGTTCCTTCCTTCCTTTAAAGAGGATTCCAGATGGAATTTAAGGTGTGGGAGAAATTAATAAAGTTCACAAGAGAACCATTTATATATATATATATATATATATATATATATATAGTTAGAATGTTTGCTTTCTGACTATGAGACTCGGGTTCAAATCTCACCATGGTTGATTTGTCAGGAAGGCAACTTCCTGTTATCGGACTGGATCAAGATCAAACCCAGTGTGCGGCACCTTTGGAAAGTGCATGAAAACCATACCACTGGTTGAACCAAGCCTTGTGAGTGAAATTGGTTAGACGGAACACTTGGGGCCGTCGATAGTTGTGCTACCATGAAGTCATAAGTCATCATGACCAAGGGTTTGAGTGTGCCGGTGTTGTTCAGATAGTCGCTCATTCTAGATAACACGGTTTCTCCCAGAAATTGTAAGGTATGCTCAGCATAGTTCCAGTATAAACCACAGGTTGCCTTTGTGGGTGTTGAACAAGCAAGAAATGTGCTTGTAATAGGGATTGGCTAGCAGCCCTAGTATCCTCGAATACGAGTGGCCAGCTGGTATTATTATTATATATATATATATATATATATATATATATATATATATATATATATATATATATATATATGAAACTGCAAATATTTTTATATATATATAGTGCTCAATATTAAGATAATATTAAAAATAGAACATTAATATTAAATAAAAAAACATTACTTAACATAAGTGCAAAGTGACTACAACAGCCTTGACCAGAATTTGAACACAACTAGACAATTCCATTTTCCACACGGCTAACCATTGTGCCACCTACATTCCTAATAATAGTCAAGTTAATTAAATTATTCCTATTATTGTTTTATTTTTATTCTGATAATGATTGTTATTTCTGATTTTTGGAGGCAATTTATCTTTTCATATTCAAGGACTGATTATTGGTTTTACACCACCTAAGCCACCAGAATCATTTTAGAAAAAAAATTAAATGAAATTCAGTTACATACCTTCCGGCAGTAGATGAGCTGATGATCAAATAAGAAGAAATATCGTTCCTGGGTCCAACCACTTGAATTGACTTTGCTTAATTCCCCAGAATAAATTAATTCAGAACTTGTTTCCAGTAAATCAGGACCCTGTAATAATCAGGAGATTAATCATTTTAAATCTTTTCATATCCATTTATAAAAAATTTAAAAAAGTTAGGAATTTAAAAACTTTTTCAAATTGCATATAACAAAGACCTGAAAGAGAAATAAAAGCTTCAAGTCTTTCTCTCTCTACATATATATATATATATATATATATACACACACACACTTCTCTCTCTATATATATATATATATACGCACACACTTCTCTCTCTCTATATATATATATATACGCACACACTTCTCTCTCTCTATATATATATATGCACACACTTCTCTCTCTCTATATATATATATGCACACACTTCTCTCTCTCTCTATATATATATATATATATATATATATATATATACGCACACACTTCTCTCTCTCTCTATATATATATATATATATACGCACACACTTCTCTCTCTCTCTCTATATATATATATATATACGCACACACTTCTCTCTCTCTCTCTCTCTATATATATATATATATATATATATATATATATATATATATATATATACACACGCACACACTTCTCTCTCTCTCTCTATATATATATATATATATATATATATACACACACACACACACACACTTTGGTGTTTCAAAGATAAGAAATATTTACTTTCATAGTATATAGTTAAAATTTTCAAAAAGGGAAGCTGTTATCATGATTGCAACTACCATGACCCATCAGGGGTCATGGAGGCACCACATGTACTGCAACCACAGTACATGTGGTGCAAGATAGCCTGATGGAGCGCAATCCTCTCCAGGACACTTTTTGAATTCAGTTTTCCTTTTCCTAAACTGGTTGCCACACAAGGCTATAGAACAAAGTCTGTGCTGCGATTTACTCATAGCTGAGAGGCGGGGAGAAGAAGAGTATTCATACCTTTCCCCAAGGCACATAAGTGAATGCGATGAATCCGACTGGAATTTGAACTTGGCTCTCTGATTCTTCAATCCAAGCCACAATCCATTAATCCACCATCGCCTTCATGCGGTTATATTTTATATTAAATATCACATTTTGTGTAACCGCAAAAGAAGTTGTTGCACATTTTTTAATCACTTTTAAACTTTTCTTATTGTGCATATATATATATATATATATATATATATATATATGTGTCAATCCAGATCTTGATATGTAGATTTTAGTTGAATTATGATCTGAAATTTATAATGTTCAATTTGTGTGATTGATATTCACTACTGACTAAGATAGATAGATATATAGATATATATATATATATATATATATATCTTGAAGTGATCGAATGTCTAGCCACACTGAGGAGCTGTGATACAACGAAACAGTCTGTGGATGACAATATTAACTACCGAAAATAAGTAAATTCAGTTGAGCACTGTAGTGGGGGGGGGGCACATATTATGACTATTACTACTAATAATGCAAGACTCTCCCAATGAATTGATTTCGCTGGGTCACTGGCGTGTTTATGAAAAAATAAATACGAAAAAAATTTGCCTTTTTTTCTGTCAAGTGTCGCTAGCCTAGAAGTTAGAATTTCCGACTGATACCAAATCAGGTCGGGTTTTATTCTTGACTTGAAGCAATCAGATGTCTAGCCACACTGAGGAGTTGTGATACAATGAAACAGTCTGTCTGTGGATGACTATATATATATATATATAGAGAGAGAGAGAGAGAGAGTTGAGAGAGTTGAGAGAGAGAGAATTGAGAAAGAGAGAGAGTTGAGAAAGAGAGAGAGTTGAGAGAGAGAGAATTGAGAAAGAGAGAGAGTTGAGAAAGAGAGAGAATTGAGAAAGAGAGAGTTGAGAAAGAGAGAGAACTGAGAAAGAGAGAGAGTTGAGAGAGAGAGAGTTGAGAGAGAGAGAATTGAGAAAGAGAGAGAGTTGAGAGTGAGAATTGAGAAAGAGAGAGAGTTGAGAGAGTGAGAATTGAGAAAGAGAGAGAGTTGAGAGAGAGAGAATTGAGAAAGAGAGAGAGTTGAGAGAGTGAGAATTGAGAAAGAGAGAGAGTTGAGAGAGAGAGAATTGAGAAAGAGAGAGAGTTGAGAGAGAGAATTGAGAGAGTTGAGAGAGTTAAAAGAGAGAGAGAGTTGAGACAAACACATCGTAACTGCGATAAAATCTGTATAGTGATTTTTAAAGGAAGATGATCTTAGAAAATATCAAAGGTACTTGGGTTAAAATAAACTACAGCACCTTCTTCGATGAATTTCATCTTAACATCAAGAAACTAAACAGACAACTGGAAAGGATCAGTATAAAAATAAGTAGACACAATATATCTATAATTACATATGGATGGACAGGTATGCCTAGAAAACTCTGGAGTCATGATGCTGAAGGTAACATCAACCAGCTAAGTGACAAAATTTTAATTGTATTAATCTAATATAACTTAATGGGTAAATATCGGTAGGCATACGAGCAAGTGATCGTATCTGTCAGTTATGTGCCATGCATGATACACACTTAGGTAATCATTTTCTTTCAATACATGACTGACCAGGCAGATTTTTTCCTGCAGTAGGTTGCCACTTCTTTCTGCGGTAGACCAGTTGCCTTCCAAAGCTATAGAACCAAGTCTACTCTGCTATTTACCCATAGCTGTGGGAGGGAAGAAGAGGTTTCATGCCTTTCCCAAGTGTATTAGCACATAAGTGAATATAATGGATGTGACTGGAATTTGAACTCTGCTCTCCGATTTCTAAATCTGAGCCGCTATCCATTACTCCACCGTGCAATTGTTTACAAATAGATATAAATACTCTATAGTCTAAGAAAAAAGGATTATGATCAAAATAAGCAGACGTTTGTTATTTAGTCAGACATATACATATGTCTGATTGTATGAATTATATATATATATATATATATATATATATATTTTTTTTCAATCAGACATATATATATATATGTCTGACGGAATAAATTACAAACATTATGTCTACTTATTTTGATCCTAATCCTTTCATATTTACAAATATTTTTCCATATGTTACAGTTAAATAAGGCAAGAAATGCATTATAATAGTGAGAATCACTTATTTCCCAAGTACGTTCTACCTCTTTCTGAGATCAGAGTTGCAAATGGTAAGGCAAAAACTATATGTAAGCTATCCATTACCAATTTTTTTCTTCTTTTGCATTTAAATTCTATGGCTGACAGTTATGCTTTAGCATTCATGAGAATGTGAATAGTTATAAAAATCTTTTACTTTTTCACAATTTTCTCATTGATTGTAATCTTCATCAGAATAAAATCGATTTAAATACCCTGACTTTTATTAAGCTTTTTGTTTATTGAATTCCAATTGACCCTGGCATTCTGTTGAATATTTTGCTTATTGAAGTACGCTTTAGTTTATTTGATAATTAGTTATGAATTGAAACAAATTACTGTACATGTATTCAAGTTCAAAAATCTATCTACATTTTCTATTGCTATTAAATTTGTAAAACTCCTCTAGAAAAATAATCCATATATATGTATATGGACTAATTCTCAGATTACCAAATACAACAAGAGACCAACAAAACTCCTTGTAACACTAAAGATGGTCTGAAGGCAAGGATTATGGCAGCATTGACCAAGGAGACCATCCAGAAGAGTTGCAGGAGATTCCCAAGTCGTCTGGAGGCCATGGTTAAAGCCAATGGTGATTTTATTGAATGAATTTACTGTTTGGTATTTCAAGATATTTTTGTATAATTTTGGTAAATATATCTGTTAAAATGAGATGTTAGCATTATTTTCGTTGTTGCTTCATGTAGACGACAATTTATCCATCGCACCCTGCATATGTACTAATGTGGAAAAGAATGAAAAGTTTTCAATAATATATGCATATTATCAGGAATGCAACTTTTGTGTTGGACAATCTGGGAAAGGTGGGAAAAGGACGTTCTGACTTATGGAGGGGGTGGGGGGTCATTGGGCAAAAAAGTCTGGGAACCATTGGATTACCATATATACTTGAGGCCAGTGTGAGTTTTTATGATCCATATTCTTTTGTGTATAAAGAAAAAAAAAGGTAAATAAATAAATAAAATAAAATTAGGGGTAACACTATACACAGGTAATTTTTTTTTTTGAAGAGGTTAAAAATTTTGCACTATACACATGAATATTATTTTCTGGAGGGGTTAAAATCCATGCAAAATAGTTCTGGAGGAGTACGGGCACACTACACATGTACTCAGCTTATACACAAGAGTATATATATATATATATATATATATATATATAAAATATTAGTGGTCTATATATATATATATATATATATATATATATATATCTCATATTTTCTGATTTCTTTTTGAATTTGTAGGTCTGATGAATTGGATCATGGTTACGATTCCAATGTAATAAATTATAACCATGGATTATTAGTGTTTGAGCCTTTGTTTTATATATATATATATATATATATATATATATATATATATATATGGCAAACTATGAGTTCAATTATTCCAAATCCCACTTGTTGCAGGTTAATTAAAAGATTGAAATGCTCACCTCCCAATCTTCAACGGTTGCCTGCCATTGGGCTATTTTTTCGATGCTCTCCATCCTTCTTTTCCTTTCATTGATGAGACATGCAATTTTCTTCATGGCATCAAGGGCTTCACCTACATCCTGAAAATCAGCATGCTCAGTTGATGTGTATTTTAAAAGTTCCGCTAACTGCAGTGGGTATTTGCAAATCTTTTGCACAGGAGTCAATAAGAATCCTTCTAATGGTATCTGCTTCATTTCTTGAAGGAGACGGCAACCCTACAAGAAGAAAAATAAACATCAAATTAATAAGTGCAGAAAAAACACCATTCGGTTCATTTTTTTTTTTTTACAGCTCTTTGTTTTGACAATACTGTTCGTTTCAGATGCATTCAGGCAGAGATCGTTGGTTTTGAAACTGAATTCTTTCTTGAATATATTATTCAGAATTAAGTCTGTAATGAGGTTTTAATTAAAATTAAACATTTTCTTGAGTATTGAACAATTTTGTTTTTTTATAAATTTAAAAAAAAATAACTCCCAGAATTAGATATTAGCAAACAAACATATGCAGACATACAAAAAAATAAAGAAATGGAGCTTTACATGAATTTCAAGTAAAGAATCTGGAAGAAAAACACCAGACTGACAGAATTGAAATTAAACATTATTTATGGAGTTTATTTATAATGTTTTTATAAATGATTTTTTTTTTTTAAAGTTCACTGAATACAAAGTTCAAGAGCCGCTCAAGGTAGAGACTTACTGAATGTGGTGTGTGATATAAATGTAAGAGAAGGTAGAAGGAAAGTAATATTATGAGATTAAGGAGGAGAGAGAATGATTGAAAATGTCAGAGAAAACATTGGGGGTGAAGAGAGAGGAAAACATGGAAAAGCCAGAGATGAACCAGACTGAGAGGAAAAAAAAAGTTTACAAAAAAAAATACATAAAAATAAAAGTAAAAAAAAAAAAAAAAAAAAAATAAAAGTAAAAAAAAAAAAAAAAAAAAATAAAAGTAAAAAAAAAACAAAAATAAAAGTAAAAAAACATAAAAATAAAAGTAAAAAAAACAAAAATTTTCATGTGTTTGGGTTTATTTAATTAAAAAATAAACAAAATTATAAAGATAAATGAAAAAATAAAAAAACAAATAAAATTAAAAAAACAAATAAGTTAAAAAATAAATAAAGAAAATTTAAAAAATAAATAAAGAAAATTACAAGAAAAATTGTTTTTAGATGAATTTTATTTAATATTAATTATTTAAATATTTTCTATATAAATTTTTTGGCAATATTTAATCTTTGTGCCCACCAAAAAAACTGTGTCAAAATGACGGTTATTCCTTTGACACTGCTATTACTGTATACACTTTTGAGTCCCTCAGTAATATTTGTTGTTTTAAAAAGCAATGATTAGAATTTTAATAAAACCCAAAAATATGAAAGTGGATTTATACATTTTCTTTATTCTTTTGAATTGACAACAAAAATATTAAACACAAATTATTTATTAGGTTGCTTATTTACAAAAATAATTTTATATTTACAAGATTATAAAAGTATGTGAACTAATGAAATGTTTATGATTTACCATTTTATAAAATAATATGAAAAGAAATTTTTTTTTACCCATAAATTTATAATAATATCTGAACAAGAAAATTTACATAAAAATAATTAATGAATACCCTTAATTATAAATTTTGAAAAAGTAAATTTTCCAAGCATTTCTCCCATTTGCTCTGGCCACATAATTTTTATACTCTTGTAAATAAGCAATCTAATAGATAAATAGTTTTGTTAATTCTCAAGAATAAAGAAAATGCATAAATCTATCTTTATATGTTTGGGTTTTATTAAAATTCTAATCAGTACCTATTATAACAATAAATATTGCTGACAGAGTCAAAAGTGTATAAAGTAATAGCGGTGTCAAGGGAATAACCGTCATTTTGACATCTTTTTTTTTTTTTTTGCAGGTACAAAGGTTAAACATTACCAACTTTTTTTTATATATAGAAAATGTTTTAATTCAAATTTTAATTTAAAAAAAAAAAAAAAAAAAAAAAAAAAAAAATCGGCCGAATTGATACTTATTTCTTGCTAGTAACTCACCTCAAAGAAATGTCGATATCTTTTGTTCTTACACAATTCCTTTAACTGATCACAGGCATGTGGGTGGTTATTACAATAGTCTGAATAGATTTCAAAACCTTTTTTCTGCAATTAAAAATAAGATAAACATTTTATGTAATCTAAAACAACATAATATACATTGATAAGGAATTGTTAAGAAGGAAGATTTTACCAGACTTTGATTATAGAATTGACTTACATGTTCAATAAAACAATGTCCTATTTCACTCAGGTGTAATTCGTCTTTAAGACTCACTTCAAGACTCTTTAAGAATTTTTTGGAGAAAATATAAATGTCTTCAAGATTTCCAAAAATAGTTGTTGTTTTTTCTTCTGGGAACATATCTGGCCGTTTCTTAGCTTGCACCACATAACCCTGGGAAAGAATACCAAGAAAGAAACCAAAATTAGAAAGACATGCAAAATAAAGAAACCTTATGTCTTACTAAAACACATCTTCTCCTGGTGTTAATTCAAAACTGAACACTTTTTTTTTCTTTCTTTCTCTAACTATTGTGACCATTTTGCTAAATGTTTGTATTTTCTTGATTTCACATGAAAAGGTGGAAATTTTCCAACATATTTCCCTGAATTTTCCACTTTCCAAAATTATAATTTGCAATTAAGATATATGCAAAAAAAAAAAAATTTAAATACCAGGATTATTTAAACCAACAACTTTTATTTTTTCCATATACTGTCACCATTTTGCTAAAAGTTTGTATTTTCTTGATTTCACATGAAAACTTGAAAAGATTTTCCACATGTTTCGGCAAAATCTTCACTTTCCTAAATTATAGTTTAGATATGGTGTGTGTGTGTGTGGGGGGGAAAGGTGTTAGTTTAAATTGACACCAGGAGAATATTGCTTAAAACAAGATTAAAAACTAAAACATTAACATTTGTTAATTGCAGAATATAATTTCTAGAAAATCCTTTCAGCAGTAGAAAATATTTGAATGTGCAAAATATCAAGTGTATGAAGTTTCAGATTTTATAAATAGGGGGAGACTTCTCTCTTTACTTAACTTTTTCCTTTCTACTGATAAAAAATGAAAAGAAAAAAGTCAACCAATTAACCCTGTGTTGCTTGTTTTAAAAAAAAAAAAAAAAAAAAAATCTCACTTTCAATCACAGTAGTGTACCCTTGCTTTTATCTTCAGGGAATACGATTTATTACTATAAACATTTCTTAATTAGTTTTGTTTTATCTTCTTATTAAAGTTTCTGATCACAAATCTCCAGATAGATCAATTTTTAAACCACAAGTGCAAACAATGTGAAAACTGAAAATAAAGGAAGTTCAACTCCTGAGGTATGAGATGACAATTCAAGTTTTATTCAAGATTTGGTTAAGCTAAAGTAATTTATTTTTTCTACAAAAACATTTATATTCTTGCTTTTTATTAAAAAAATGTTTATTTCCTTTGGCCAAGAAAATGAAAATTTAAAGCATAATGGATCTAAAGTGGGTGTTCAATTTATAATTTATATATAATACCAAAATGGAGTATGTGCCCTCCAAAAATGATGACTTGGACTGTTCAGTTTATAATCTTCTATAGGGTTTTCTGTGAAAATGACCCCTGATTTTGTATCCACCTTGATGCCTCAATGTGGATAATATGAAAATACAGAAACATAGAAAAAAGAAATTAATATATTCTATCAAGTTAATAACATTTGAATTTATAGTTTGAAAAGAAAAAATAATATTAACATTAACTTTTTAGGTTTCTACACTTAAAAATAGCAAACATTTTAGCTTAACAAAAAAAAGATCTATTTTCACAAAAATGGACACAAAGTAAGGGTTCATAGCATATCAATCTCAATGGATGATTTAATGCCGACAAGATTTTATTTTTTAATATTTTTCTTTTTCAATAATGTACTGCTGGTAATAATTTTTCTTCAAAAATTTATTGCTGGTAATAATTTTTTCTTCAAAAATTTATTGCTGGTGAAAATTTTTCACCCAAAATATTGCTAGTATTAAAACCTATTTTTATACTTTCATAACGTTTTGACCCCCTTTTTTGGTGGGGTTAACTATTTGCCCATAATGGGACCTTGACAGGTGCTACCACCCCAGGTCAGGGTGGATCTGGGAACACCAGCAATTAAGAGGTGGTTCCATGCTCCTCAAAACCTTCTGATCAAAGGCCTTGCTGCCAGATGGAGTTTATCGTCTTACCCAGGATGCAAAAAAAAACAAAAAAAAACTTTTGAATTTTTTTTTGTAAAAGTATCAAATGATGAACACAACCGCACACATTTGCGCACTTCATACGACGACGACAACAAAATGTATTTAACAGGTGGCCAATGAAAATGTCCCAACAAATTAGCTCATTATCACCAAAACTGACCAAATGACTTCATATCTTGGTCAAAGATTCAATTTTTTTTTTGTTTTAAACTTTAAAATGTCAGCTGTGTTTTGTTTTTTTTAAACAGAAGAAATTGAACCACACCTGACTACACAACCGCCTCTTTAACTTTTTACTCCTCTGTCCAAATGTCAGAGAGTTAATTCTGTCATATTTATCATAAAGTTGATTTCCGGGCAAAAAAGAAAAATTTTCACCACCCTTAAATCAGGAAATTAAATATATATTTTTTTATAAATGCATAAAAAAATAAAACAGTCACCCTGAACCTATATTCGATTCAAACCCCTCCCCATACTGTTCATATATATGTGTGTGTGTGTGTATAATATGAACACAAGTCCCATAACTCATTAGAGGCACCACATGTGCTGCAGCAGAAGTGGTGCTTCTTTGGCAAGACAACCTGATGGAGCCCAACCATCTCCATGTTTTTTATATATATCTATATCTATATCTGATTGAATAAAATCCGTCCATACTCACAAATAACCTTCCATGTATTGATGTTAAAGGACGAAACAAATTGTCAACCGTTTGGCATTTAAAAAGCAGAATGAAAAAATGACGCTAATGGATAACAATGCACAACTTTGTATAAATACTTATATTAATGAACAACATAGAGTTTTGTATTACTTGCACCCCTGAAGATGATCTTGGAAAAAGATCGAAAGTACTTGGGAAATGAAAAGAAAAGAATTTTAAACACCTACAGCACATTTCTCGCAGCCTTTAACATCAATACATGAAAGGTTATTTGTGAGTATGGACGGCTTTTATTAAAATTAGCAGACATAATGTCTGTAATTTATTCAATCAGACATGCTGAAAAGAGAATTTGCTGCCTAAATACACAAATTCTATATATATGTGTGTGTGTGTGTGTGTGTGTGTGTGTAAATCCAAAAGTTAAGGCAAATTTTATTTTATTTTTTTCAATGATATTCATCCTGTATAAGGCCCGGGGGTAACTCAAGGTAGAGGGTTACGGAGTAAGAGGCAGAGTTAATGCATATATGTGGGGGAAAATGGTTAATCCTAGACTTGAACAGATGACTGTAGTAAATGGGGGGAAAAAAGCCCTCATGGGAGTTAGTTCCACAGAGCAGTAGTTCACAAAAATAGGCTGCTCAAATGGAACTTACATCTCACACATGGAATACAAAACAAATGAGAATCGTTCGCTACAATGGGCGTGGCATGGTAGACCTTGGCTGTGGACGTTAGAACTGGCCGAACTAAGGAATGTCATTCGTCTGAGTACTTTCCCTGGAAATAGTGATAGAGCTTGGAGACGCCTGTGACATTTCATCTTTGAGAAAGGGGTTGTAGGGTGGAAAATAATTTCTCACCCACAAAGATGTGGAGGCACTTTAAAACAAGGAGGGACCAACACATAGCAGCACATGTGTGCAGGGGATGATGAGTAGCTAGCTACACACAGCATTTTATCTTTCTGTCAAGTGACATGGCGCAACAAGGTTGTGTACGGATGCTCCAATCAGCAACAATATCATCGATGAACATTGCATCATGGTGCACTTTCTATGGTTCGGAGAAGTCACACCTGTGGAACTCAATCAGCTGATGTTTGTGTAGCATGAAATATGCACCATGAATAAAAAGGTGTATGAATAGGTAGAATGCTTTAAGGCGGAAAGAACAATACCAATATGGTTGCCTATCGACATCACGCACATAGGAACATGGAGGATGGAAGGTCGACAAATAACATTAGCACAATTGGAAGCGCAATCATGAGCAAGTGATATGGACCTGCACAAACCATAGTGCATGATAACTCTGGGTACCTGTAAAATTTGTGCAAATTGGGTGCCTAAACGAGCAATCAGTGCAGAAATGGCTTCATGAACAACCAAAAAGCTCCTTTTCAAGTGGGATGAAGAAACGTGAACAATACCAGAAGTGCATCAGCCATGCAGGGAGACTATGTCAAAAAATGACATATGCATTTGTTCTTCATCAGTGGAAATAAAGGTGTTGTATGGAAATTGCGTTCACATCTTTATTTAGCTTCGTTTATGTGCAGATGTATGCATATATGATGACACCCAGACCCTGCATAAGGATAGCCACCAAAGGCCGCAGGAGATTCCAGAAACTTCATGATACCCAAGTGATTGTAGCCATTCATTGTATGCACAACACTACATGGTCCCACAAACATCAGGCAGCCTTGATTCAATGACAAGAACCTGCCAAGATAATTAGAGATTGTCTTTGCCAAATATGATTCAGGTTGTCAGATGCTAAAGGTCATTCAATGCCTAAATCATATCACAAATGACTTCTGCTACACATATACATGTATCTGTCTATATTTCAATACCCGGTTAAGGCAGTGGAGAACTTGGAGAGGGGAATTAACAGGGGATAACTGATATCCATTAAGACATGGCATGTGGAACTAGAACAGTCTACTCCAGTGAGTGAAATAAAGGGTTCAGTTCAACATTCCAACCACCTGAAGAAGGCCGGAGTGTACAACGGCCAAAGGATTGTGATAAATATGGCGACAGAGATGAGGACAATAGTCCGAATAACATAAATAATGTACATATATATGTATTGAGAAAAGCGCTAAAAAATAATTGTTCGGAAACAATTATTCAAAATTTAAAATTGTTTGAAAGAAAATTATTTGAAAGGACAGTTATTCTAAATGATATATACTCGAAATACCTGTTTAAAATTCTTATGTCGTCTTGCTTTGAGAGAGTCAGTGCAGATTTACTTAGAACTAATAACGCGCTTGAATGATAACAGAGCTTTTTTGCAGCAAGTGTCATCCCATCATCCCACATTATGGAAATTCTTAGACGCTCTTAAAAGAGAACAGGACTTGCAAGAAATTCATTGCAAAAGTAAGAGCAGGTTACCAAAATATCAAGAGCGCCAAGAAATACCACAACATAAATGGAAAAATTAAGAAATTCGTGGCATCCTTTAATGAGTCCTCTTCTGTAATTGACTAGTTACGTGCAGTATCATATAACTTAAGCTTATATGGATTTTTTCTTAATTGTTTTATTAATGATATTTGTATTTCGAATAATTATCATTTGTGTATTTCCTCTTAATTTTTATATTATTACAATAAAGAATTTTGCATTTTGAATAATCATCATTTAGTATTTATTCAAAAATTATAAGATAAGCATGTTATAACATCACTACAAAAATAGCCATTTTGTTTCAACACTTCTGATGTCTTATCAAGTGATGGTGTTGATTGCGAGTTTTTATTTTTAGAAGTGTTGAAACAAAATGGCTATTTTTGTAGTGATAACATTTACAATATAATTTTTGAATAAATACTATTTGTTCTACTCTGTACTGAGCACTCTTTTAAGAATAGTGTTTTTGGTTATTGGAATTTCATTCTATCTGTACCAATCCGATACTTGGTAATCATCATTTAGTATAATTGTCCTTTTGATTAATTTTGACTTAAACCATTTACAATTTGAATAAATGTTTTTCGAATAATTGTTTTCAAACAATGTTCATATAATCCACATACATGGAGAGGCTGTATAGTTCTTGGCCAACTCACTTCCCAAAATCTATAGTCTGATGTTTAGTCACTAAAATAGGGATTTCAGGACAGGACAAGAACTTTTCAGCACTCCCGATTGTGTGTGTGTGTGTGTGTGTATATATATATATATATATATATATATATATATATATATATATATATATATATATGTATATATATGTATATATATATAAATAAAAAGGAAAGAACAGTAAGATATAAAATCCGGTGTTCTTATAGATATTTTTATTTTTACACAATAGTGCTCTATGTAAATTTAAATTTACAGAGCATTAATATTATAATATTATAATATATATATATATATATATATATATATATATATATATACACACACACACACACACACACACACACACACACACACACACACACACACACACACACACACAAATTAATAATAGCTAATAATAAAATAGAACAATTATAACAATATACTGTAAGTAAAAGTCATTGTGATGGATAGAAGATTCATTCATACCATAGATCTTATTAAATGCAAGAGGAGATTAACAATAACTAATAAATGACTTATCAACCCTTTTGTGGGTTATTTAAAACTGAAACATATTTTGAATTGTAAGAATAATTCTTTTTCTATATTGCAAGTAAATATTGCATTAAAAATTCATTTTTTATGGCTTATCAACCCTTTTTGGATGATTTAAAGCTGAAACATTTCAGATTGTAATTCCTGTTCTTTTTTTCTGAATGAACAATTGTATCAACATTTTATTTTTAGATAATCATTTTTCTAGATACAAGTCCTACTTTTTAACCCATAGCAGGGGGGGGGGGGGCAAGAAGTAATATTAAAATAGAACAATTAAAACAATATACAACAATAAAAGTTATGATAGATAAAAGATTCGTTCTTACTATAGATCTTAGCAACTTCAATCTATGATTTATTCTCTTTCCTTATTTTCTTTGGCAGATTTCGTTTACCAGCATCACTACTCTTGCATTTGCATTTGAATTGTTGATTTCTGGAGTAAGTCATGAGTAACCAAAACTATAGATAGAAGTGGACCACTGTACTATATTTTTCCTTCTCCCTTGTTAATGCTGCAACATCCTAAACTAAGCATAATCTTATTCAAACTTCACACACTCGGTAACTTCTTGCATCTTAGTGGCACAAAATGATAAAGCAGAGGTTCTGAGCCTTGCGGATGACAACTCTATGGATAATAACAAACCATCTAGGTATATCCAATGATTTTCACTGAGAAATTGACAAACAATTTTAAAAATAGAATTAAAATTTGTAGATTTAAAAAAAAATATTTTTCATATTTTTGCTAGAAAGAAAAAGGCTGACATTTTTGTAGCAGAAAATTGGATTGTTTTCAAGTTAGTATTTACTTTAAGATACAAAGTTTTGTTATATACAGTAAGCCCACATGATGACAGAAAAGTCATAATTCTCAGTATCTGGACTTACAGACTTTCATAGCTCTGTGGACATTTAAATCGATTAATCGTTTAGATTTCTTTCCTTGGAAATATATTTCAGTTTAAGAGAAATTCTGAAAATTAATGACTTGCTGATCGTGCAAACTGTGGTTGCTGGTCCATGAATAGCGAAGTCCTCACAGATAGTGATCCGCAGACCGAGTCGTCCTTCTCGAGTTTAAAGTAAACTTTTCTTTTAAAAGAGATGTAATGAAAATATTTCAACCAATTTTTTACCTGCAGGACATCATCCAGTTGACGTACATATTCCCGTTCTGCTGTGATGATTTCGTTGATGACATTTGTCCTTGCTTGCTCGCTGCTGACGCTAAACTGATGGGGCTTACCCATATTTGGTGAACTATCCTTGCTGGCATCAGACCCTTCTGTCTTTTGTACATCCTGTAAATGATGTTCCTGATTTGCCCTCAACTGAAAACAAAAAAGACAATAATGTGAACATCACCATGCAAAAAGCTTTAAATATTTATAATCTGAAATTATTTTTAATGAAATATTTATACAATTATAAAAACATCTTGCAAACCATTGGCAGTAAGCTAATTTATTATAATCATATTTTAATATAAGATGGTTACAATTGATTAAATAAGATTTTTTTCTTTCCTTTTTTTAGTGTAGTGGAGAGAGATGATCCTACGAGAACCTACTTTCAGGGGCCAAAAGGGTGGAGGGTAATGAAAGGGGAAGATTAATACATGTAATAAACGAGGGCCACAATCAGGAGTCCTGTAACTCTTTACAGTCAAAGGGGCACAACATGGACTGCAGCCATGGCAGTAAGTTTTCCCTAATCTGATGGAGCCCAACCTTTTTGCAGGGTTGTTTTTTAGTTTTCTTTCTCCTAGACTGTTTGCCACCTAAAGTTATAGAACCCAGTCTGCCCTGCTATTTTACCCATAGCTGGGGGGAAGAAGAGATAGATTCATACCTTTCCTAAGGATTTTAACATGTATGTGAATGTAATGAACTCAACTAAAATTTGAACTCAGCTCTCCAATTCCTCAATCCGAGTCAATATCCATTACTCCACCGTGCCTCTGAAGGGGGGGGGGGGGTGAAGGATAAAAAAAACAAGTCTTTAAAACGATAACAATAACAAGACCACAAAAAAAGAGCTAAAAATGAATGTTCATCAATGTCACTAAGTAAAATTAAAAATATTTCCATGAAGTTTTCTCAACATTACAATATAAATAAATATCCATAAAATTTTTTTATATATACTAACAAGCATGTGGAGGAGGGCAATTATTTGTAGATTTTTTACTTATATTCTTTGCACAGTGTGTAGCAGAAATACCTCCCCATAAGACATTTTTAGCAATGGTGCCTTCATCCAGCTTACAATTGCGTCCAAAAATGTTCAGAATGGCATTGTTTTCATCAAAAAAGTAGGTATAAGTTTTTATCAAAGTTGTTTTATATTCTATAATTTTCACAGACAATAAATACAGTATTAATTATTATTGTCTGAGATGTTAGTGTAATTTGAGAGGATAATACAAAAGTTATGGATGATTTAGTGATTTACTGCAAAACCCATGGCAGCCAAAATGATCAGAACGGCTGGAAAAATAACAAAATAATCAAAAATGACAGCGAATACTGGAATTATTTAATATTTAGTGTGAGGCCCTTTAGCTTCAATCACACTTTGACATCTTCGACTGCATGAGGAAATCAAATTTTCAATTTCTTGCTGGGTGATCTTAATCCATTCTTCCTGAAGGGCATTCCATAATTGCTCAGTTGTTTTAGGATTTCTGGCTTTCGAACGTTCTCCTAGAATATTCCACACATTTTCAATAGGATTGAGATTTGGGCTTTGAGCAGGCCGATCCATAACAATAACCTTTTCAGCCTTGAGGAAGTTCATGACTGCCTTAGCCTTGTGACATGGGGCATTGTCCTGCATGAATATGGGTGGTCGCTTAGTTGAATTTCTCAGCACAGGCAAGACATGATCTTTTACAAGTTGTTTATAAACTTCTGCATTTACCTTTCCATGTAATCGCACCAAAGGGCCCACACCATCTCCAGATATCATCCCCCAAACCATGACACTTCCTCCACCGAATTTAACACTAGTCTTAAGGCACTGTGGCGACAATTTTTCACCTACTTTTCGACGAACGTACCTTTTCCCATCTGAGTCAAATAACAAACTTAGATTCATCACTGAACTGCACCGTTTGACATTTTTCTTGAGACCACAACACATGTTCAGTTGCAAAGGTAAGACGACACTTTTTATTCTTGGAGCTGATCAGTGGCTTCACTGCAGGTGCTCTTGCTTGTAGGTCATGTTCAACTAAACGACGAGACAGTTTTTCAAGATAAAGTTTTCTTCCGTACAATGCTCATTTCCCGAGAAACAGCAGCAGCAGTTTTAAATCTGTCCTTTTTAACCAACTTTACCATAGCATGATCTTCTCTCTTGGTCGTTTTTCTTGGCCTACCTGTAGACTTTCTTGCTTCACACGAACCACAATCATCGTAGACCTTAAGAATACCGTGAACAACACTTTTTGACTTGTTAACAATCTTTGCAATAGACCCAATACTTAAATTATCCTTCTTTCGAAGCTTAATAATCTGCTGACGAATTGGTAACGGAGTAAGTGGCATTATATTAAAGTACACTGCAGATATTCTTACTAATGTTTAGTAAACGAACCGTCACGTAAACAAATTAGAAAAATTAGAGTTTGCCGGTTAAAAATAATAAAACAGAGTAAAAGAAACAGTTCTGATAATTTTGGCCGCCATGGGTTTTGCAGTAAATCACTAAATCATCCATAACTTTTGTATTATCCTCTCAAATTACACCAAAATCTCAGACAATAACAAATAATATCATATTTATTGTCTGTGAAAATTATAGAATATAAAACAACTTTGATAAAAAATTATTCCTACTTTTCTGACGAAAACAATGCCGTTCTGAACATTTTTGCCGCAACTGTATGTCTTAACATTATGTGGGACATATTTCTGGAAGGAGGTGTTTCTGCTGCATGCTGTATTAGCAGAAATTAAATATGTCTTTGCAGATGTATGAATAGAACACAAGATAATCCTTGGATTTTAATCCAAACAGAAAGAAAAAAAATGTTTATGATTTACAGATTTAAAAAATGATTTACAAATTTATATGCAAAATGAAAATACTAATATCTTTCAAATACAATTTTCTTCATGGAAAGTATTTCTTTGGTCTTTTTCTTTTTCAACCATTCCACTCGTAGATTATAGAGGGTGTGGCAGAAATACCTCATTAGCTAGATATAGGCACCATTGTCACTAATGTCTTACCATTATGTAGGAGATATGTCTGGGAAGTATTTCTGTCACACCTTGTACAGCTACCCGACTCTGGGTAGAAAAAAAATAGTTGTCTGTGGCTAAATACAGTTTGTTTTCAACATATACTATATTTATTAAAGGTTTGCCATAAAACTATCATCAAGAAGAATCATTAATTGATCCATAGATAACATGATTGTATTTAGGAACTCAGAGCGTACATCCATTTTCAGCTAATATATTAAAGAGTACATTCTGGTAGACAATGAGAATGTTCAATTGAAGCTGTAAAAGAATCAACAATTAAAATTCACTGATTGGATTCTCTATCAAAAATTAAGTCCATTTCAGGTCAGACTAAATAAAGAAAAAGGAAGGTAGCCATAAGATTCTTCAGTTCAATGAATAAAGAAAAAAAACAACAAAGTGCATCTTACCCGGACAAAGTTGGCAGGGAACCACCCTTCCTTGTCATCAAGGATCCCCCACCACCAGTCCTTGTCTAGCATGTCTGTCACTTTGATGACATCCCCAGCCCTGAAGGCAAGTTCATCAGGGTCCATGGTGACATGGTCCCATAATGCTTCAGCATATGTGAGATTCTCTGTCTCAAATATCTGAAAAATATAACATTATAAACATTCAGAATAAGCAGGATTCATTTAAACATTGACAAAAAACCAAAGAATAATGAATATTTTATAACAGGACAATCACTATTATAATAATTTTGATAGTCGTTTGTGGGTATATTACAGTAATGCAGCAAAAACAGCACATCATAGCAAGAGTTGTGCTCACTCAATACCAGGTCTAACTCTGGCTTCCCAAACTTCTTAATTACAATCTCTTTTTGTTAAAACAAATTTGTTGCAATATATTTTTATACTATTTGGTAAAAGAATTTTCTCATGAAAGAAGTAGACAGAAAGAAAGAGAAAGAGAAAAAAGAAACAGAGGTTGGTAGAGAGAGGGGGGGAAATAGTACACAGAAAGAATTAGTCAATTCATAAATAAATATAAATTTATAAGAATAAAAAAAAATGATTCAAATCAAATTTTGGCAAACTGAAATCAATGTGCTTTTGGGGGTGGAGAGTTGGGTGCAGAATCAAAATTTTATCAAAAATGTCACTGAAAAAAAACTGAAAGAGAATTGAACATTTAAAACAAAATCTTTCCATATCTGATGGAGTCCAACCTTTTTCAACCTGCAAAAATGTGCCATTTTGAACAATTCAAACTTCCAATGCAACTCACCGATATTCCATCTCATTATGACTAAAGCCACATTTACTTTACAGTAGTTATCTTGCTTTCAATATTATTATGAATTTTTATTGTTGATTTTTATTGCTTTAGTCTGAACTACTTTTTATGAATATCAACAGTGAGTGAAAAACAAAAAAAAAAACTACTTGAATAGATTTAGTTATCTCCAAGTCCATGTAAAATTCACTTCCTCTTACGCAAATAATTATCAGGAATCAAAGTACAATATCTGTTTAAGAGTACCTCAAATCTCACCTGACATCATTTTTCTTATACTAAAGTTCACCCAGTACAAGGCCCAAGAGCTACTCAAGATAGAGCATTACTGTGTGGTGTTGTATGAATGTAAGAAAAGGCAAGAAATGAAGTTGACTGGGTTATGCAGGACAAATAACAGTTAATCCAAGACTTGAAGAGACAATGATTGGGAAATCACCCTACCAAGAGTCTGGAAACGGGGAGGATTCACACTTGGGAACGGGGAGGATACACACTTGGGAACGGGGAGGATTCACACTTGGGAACGGGGAGGATTCACTTGTGTATGTGACGGGAGGATCCCACTTGTAAAGGTTGGGGTGGTGTGGCTAAATAATGTAGTTTGTCAGAACACGTACCCTGGAAATAGCAATGCTACAGCGAGAGGCACTATTTACATTATTCGGACTATTGTCCTCATCTTTGTTGCCATATTTATTCCAACGTTTCGGCCGTTGTATGCTCCAGCCTTCTTCAGGTGGTTGGAATGTTGAACTGAACACTTTATTTTGCTCACTGGGGTAGACTGTTCTAGTTCCAGGTGCCATGTTTAATGGATATCAGTTATATTCTGTTACTTCCCCTCTCCAAGTTCTCCACTGCCTTAACCGGGTATTGAATTCACACTCTTTGGGTCCTGTCACTGGATCTAACTAACGTCTTTATCCACTGTGCCATGTGTCCTTCAGGAAATATAGACATATGCTACAGCAAGAGGCTTTATAGGCTTCATTTATGGAAATGAGTACAAAATAATTCATCACCGACAAGTTCACATAGATGCCTTAGAACTCTATCAAGTGAGGCCTGGGTAGCTTCAGCCCAGATATGACAGCAATACTCATTGAAAGTTTGAATGCCCATTCCAGACATATAAATCACAGTATTTTAATTCTGCAATCATTATATATAGGAAATAAATATGAGAGTTAAATAATATGAATTAAATATTCCTGAAATAAAAATACAGGTTTTGACATTTGCAAATTATAAGTTTTTCTTTTTTAATGAAATACCTAAATTCATTGAAATTGGAAACAAAAACTGTTTAGTTTTTTTATTCAGTAATCTTTTTTATCTTTTTTTTTCTTTAACCTCGAAGACTCTTTGTGGAGCCTGAAAAAGCTGCAAAGACACCAATTGTTGATGCACTTTCAGTAGCAAGTCCATTTGTACTGGGGCTTGGGGAAGAACTGACATACAAGTTACAATTTTTGTAGTTGAAAATAAGAAAATAGAGGGTTACTCTTTTTCAAGCAATGTTTAAAGGAAATGTGTGTGCGTGAGAGAGACACACACACACACACACACGCACACACTATATAAAGGAAATGTGTGTGATTGGTTTGGTTTGTTTTGTTTTATGGAATATCAACCTCCATGGGTTATTTAATGCTGACAAAATTTTTATTGCTGGTAATATGTTTTTCTTCAAAAATCTATTTCTGGGAATATTTTTCCTTGAAGAAATCTATAGCTGGTCATATTTTTTTTCAAAAAATGTATAGATGTTTGTATTGCTAGTATTTTTTTTTTAAATATTGCTCATAATTCTTCCTTCAAAAATTATTACTGGTAATAATTTTTTTTATATTATTATTACAAAGTATTTCTGGTATTAAAACTATTTTTACACAAGTTTGGGTGTTAACTATTGGCCCATAGCTGAGACCCTAACAGATGCTACTATCCCAGGTCAGGGTGGACCTGGGAACACCAGCAATTAAGATGTGGTTCCATGCTCCTCAAAACCTCCTGATCAGAGGCCTTGCTGCTGGACGTAGTTTATCGTCTTACCCAGGACACGAAATGTGTGTGAAAGAGAGAGACTATATAAAGGAAATGTGTGAGAGAGAGAGAGAGAGAGTCATGTATCGAAAGAAGCATGATCGCCTAAGCGTGATCACTCATGGCACATAACTGACTGATGAGAGAGAGATACTATTTAAAGGAAATGTACAATTTTTTCTGTTTGAATTTCTGGAATGAAGTCTTATCTATACTATTTACATGTGGACTATTGTCCTCATCTTTTTTGTTGCTATCACAATGTATCAAGTGTATATCAATCCAGATAACCTACAGGGAATTCTGAACTGAACCCTTTATTCAATCTATAGGGATAGACTGTTCTCATTCCACTGCTCACATCTATCTATATATAATTGCAAAAAGTGAAGATTAAGAGAATAATGAGAATAAGTAACAATTGACCCTTGACCTGAAGAGGTTAGAAGGTTCAAGAAAGCATCAATGCGGGAGTCTGATTCACAAAGTAGTGGTTCTTGGGGGGAAAAGTAAAGTGGAACTTCCTCCTTACAATTAGAGGATGCTAATATCACTGTTAAGTTATTTAAAAAGAAAAAAACAAACTAGTATCATAAAAAGGCAAATGAAACTGGAAATTGTATTCTTATCTCAATACAGCAGCAGAATGTGAAAAAGTGCTGAAGAATTCTCAATTGTGGAATGCATACACTTTTTTTTTAATGAAATTCAGACAAAGAAAGTTGGTGTTAACCCTAAAAGTATATACTCCGAGGAATTAGCAACTAAGCCAAAAGAGAAGAAGCAAAAACATTAAAGGAAATGTATTGATGAAAAAAATAAAATAAAATAAAAATAAAAATAAAATAAAATTAAAAAAAAATTAAAAAAATAAAAAAGAGAGAAAATTAACAAGAACACTGCATGAATAAAAATATAAACAACATATGTTAAAAAAAAAAAAAAAATTGAGGGAGAATTGCAAGCTTAACTTTTAAAGTTATACAGGGATTGGCTACATCAGCACAAAACTTGACTCATTTTCCAGAAAAAATTCAAGTAAAAGAATAAGACATTCATTCGTTTTTTGACAAAAATTGTCCACTGAAGAAAAAAGTAAAACTAAAATTTCAACAGAATTTCAATCACCATTAGAACTACTAAACTCATTTTTTCTTTGTTGCTGTTTATACTGTTACAATATTCCAGCCAATCCATTCTACAACCTTCTTCAGACGTAAAATTCATATAGAAAAAAAAAAAGAAAAAAAGAAGACCCTAACATTATTAGTGCAAACCAGAAAATGAAATACAAAACGTAGTAGCATCTGTTAGCGTCCCAGCTATAGGCAAATAGTGACCCCCTCCCCACCTTCGAGCAAACAAAACACTATAAAAGTATAAAAATACCCACAATACATTTTTATATAAAAAAAGGAACAAAAATACATATTTGTAGTAAAATGAACAGCAATACATTTTATCAATAAAGGCATAAAATTGTGTTCAAAACATATAGATTTCAACATTAACGAACCCATAGAGGTGTTGATATGCCACTAAACAAAATCAAACATGAAAGAATTCATTACATTAATCCATATAATATCCTACTATTTCTTAAAGAAATTAAACTGTATTCCGAAATATAACTTCAACACATAACTCAGCCTCTAGTAATTATGTTCACACAAACATGTATATACGCAAAAGCTGAGTCTCATCTACCATCTATTCAATTGTGAAAGCAGAATAACATTTTTATTACTTGAAAGCTCCCAATAAAATTAAATTTTGTTGTTAAATGGCCCATAACGAGTTGATATGCCATTAAACAAATCAAACATTTTTTTTTAATACATGTTTACTCCCCAATCTTTTCCAAGCAAAACCACATGAACCAGACTTATCTATTTATCCAAAAGGCTAATGTCAACAGATTCTTTTACTTCAATCACCTCACTCTTGTTATGTTCCCTATATATTACAGGGAAGCATATATATAAATTTCTATATATCACAAAACTTTACTAAGGCAAAAATGTATAGAATGTACACTGATTTCTTAGTTTTCCGTAGTAAATTTGCATCTTGATTCTCACAACACTTCACCTTTCTTAGCAAATCTTCTGCTGTCAGTGCAGGAGATTTAAAAACAACAGCAATAAAAACAAAAGTATCTGAAAACGGAACAAGATGTGCATCTAGACACATCAGGCACCAGAAATTTTAAAACTAAACATCCTGACATCTTCAAAGTTTCTCCTCAGGGCATAATTATCATTTCACCCATCCCTTATATATATATATATATATATATATATATATATATATAATTCCATCAATAAGAACATTACTTTAGCCCAGTGATTCCCAAATTTTTCTTTTTTCTCTGGGCCATATTTTCAGAATTAAAATTTACTGTGCAAGTAAATTTTAATTCTGAAAATATGTGTGCGCGTGTGTCAATTTAAAATTTTTATGATAAAAAAGTACATTTAAAATTTTAAAAAAGTAGAGAGTGGGTAAAAGGGAGATAACCATGGATTCAAAGTCAAATACATTATGATTGATGACTCTCTCCTCCAATTTATGGAGCCTAGTTGCTATATTCTAAATACTTGATATAATGCAAAAATATCACAATGACAAAATCAGTCTATAATTATTTATACTGGGACTCATGAATACAGTTACAAGTAATCCATAATAATATATTAAAGTTTGAAATCATATTTATTTTTGGAATATGAATTTTTTTAAAAACTGTTTTTAAATCTTTGATTGTCTTTCAATCATTCAGCCTCACCTGCTATCCTCTTCTGTTGCAACTTTGATGCACACCACACGAGTTGAGAACCACTATTTTAGAGGACAAAAAGTGTTAACATTCCGCACCCCCTCATTTTGTCATTCAGTTACCATCATCAGGTTGTTTCTGCAAATTGCAGTTGGCAGACCATGCTAGAAAACAGGGATCATTCTGTTGCCATAGTGACTAATCTTCTCTTGTAGTCATCAATTCATCTTTCAGTGTTCTCTGACCAAATAGTGGCAAATGGCAGAATTCCTTCTCTCCTTACATGGCTGAACAATGCTCTGCTTTTACTCGTGCTATTGTAGGATAGAGAGATAATCACACATGGCCATATTAACAAATTACATGGACTTCATCCAAATTAACAGGGCCGGCAATGATAATGCTTTCGACTTCACTATTCAATATGTATTTCTTATTGTTTACGACTGATAGGAAATAAAGAACATGAAAAGCTAGACATGAATTCCAGCTGAAACCATTCCTTCTTGAAAAGTGCCTCGATTTCAACAATGGGCCAAAATCAAGCATCAAAGATCTTGAGAATTTAAAGAATTGAAGCAAAAAAGTTCTAATCTGCAAAAGAACATTTATCAGAAATTCAAGAAGTAGGAACAGGGAAGAAAAAGACTCCAGATATATCAACTATTTGGCAACAGTAAGTCTATATTAGAACATCATGGTGGATTTCAAATAATGCAACCTCATTATAGAATTATGAATGACAAAACGTTTGCATACACTACTTCAAACAGCAGAATTCAAATACTGCCATTTGGAAAACTGTGGCGACTTCCTGTCTCTTATTTAATTATTCAGTTACCACAAGATTGTGTGCGCGTGTGTCAATTGTCCCTCCACCCATTTCTGGCTTAGTTAAACAGACTTGACCTGCTCGCAAAACTGAAGAATGGTTTAGTTTTTAAAGAAGTCAAGGCCTCAAAAAACGCACAAATATTTCTAAGCCTGGGAGTACTTAGGAACAACCCTTTGAAAGTTTCTGTTTATTTTTTAATAAGCAACATCGAATGCTGACTATTTCTATCCCAACCTTGTACTAATAAACAACTTACATGTTATCTACACTATGGCAGATTTTATAATGTCAATGTTTTCACAAAATTATTGCTCAATTCAGTCATTTTCTATGGCTTATCAACACTTTGCAGGTTATTTAAAGCCAGAAAATACTTTTAGATTCTAAGAATTTTCAGAGGGAGATAATGGTTTAAGTGATAGAAGCTTTATTAATTAACCTATAGCTGGGGGGAGAAGAGGTGGATTCATGCCTAATCAGAATTTGATAAACAAACAAGAAATTATAATGTGAATATAAAGTGGGGGATCAATCCTATATTACAATCAATATATAAACTGATCACTCATTTTGCAACCCTGGTATACATCTATTTTCTAGAGGATGTAAAATCTAAAAGACATGCCTGTGTAGCTAGTAAGTATTTGAACAATTCATTCATTTTCTATGGCTTAACCATTTGCAGGTTACTTAAAGGCGGAAAAAAAATTTTTAAATTGTAAAAAAAATTTTTCAGATAATAATGGTTGAATGATACAATTCTTACTAATTAATCCATAGCTGGGGGAAAAGAGGTGGATTCATAGCTTTCACAAAGCTATTTGCACATAAGTAAATATAACGAACCCAATGGGAATTGAAACTTGGCTCGCCAATTGACAATTCTGAGCCATTATCAGGGAGTTGTAGCAGTTTCCATTGATTCCCAGAGATCTTTTCTGACTGAATAGTTTTTCATATATATATATATATATATATATATATATATATATATATATATATATATATATATCAATGATGAACTACATATTTCTACAGTGTGTCTCTGTGTGTGTGTATATATATATATATATATATATATATATATATAAAAGATGAACCATATATTTCTACAGTGTGTGTATATATACATACATACATACATACATACATACATACATGCATGCATATATATACACACACACACACACACACACACACACAGGGCAACTGCAAAGTAACTCCCCATTTTGAAATACTTATAATTGTTACAAGAAATGGATAGGAGAGGAAGGCATTTAGCATGAGGTTTTATTTAAAACTTGATATGGGCATCAGATTGTGCTACCAGCTTCTCAAGCTGCCAAGGAATCATGTCAACTGGTTTCACCAGGAATGCTTGTGGTATGGAAGACACAACTTCTTGTATTCACCCTTCAAGTTCTTCCAAAGTTTTGGTTTGGTATAGTAGACTTTTTCCTTTAACCAACCCCAAAAGACAAAAAAGTCATGGGGGTGTTAAGTGAGGACTCCTGGCTAGTCACACACATAAATAAACAGGGAGTTACTTTTTAATCACCATATATATATATATATATGTGTGTGTGTGTGTGTGTGTGTGTGTGTGTGTGTGTGTGTGTGTGTGTGTGTGTGTGTGCATTGCGGTCAATACACCTCTGAAACAAAATCTTCATGATGCCTGAAGATTGCATTTAAGCATGAAACAGAGACTCTACTCTGATATTGAGCACTTTAGTTAATAAGTATAAAATACCTTAAAACTATATGTGTGTGTGGGGGGGAGAATATGATATATAAGTTACTACAGAACAATGTGCAGTAAATACATGACAAAATGGAAAGAATTTTTGTTTCATCTTCTAAAAGGACTTCATCAGGCTCAGTGTTTTTGTTGATGGATTTATATATATGCAGGAGGGGCAGGAGGCTTCCATTTTTATATCTCCCCCTCCTACACATAATTCCATTAAAAAAAAAAAATTACTTGGAGGCCAATTAAGTTCTTTCTAGAGAGTGAAACACATTAGAATATTTTACACTTTGTCATTCATTTGGTCTGTGTGTGTATATATATATATATATATATATATATATATATATATATATATATAAAATACAAAATCACCTCATATGGGGAATACCATATTTTGGCAGACAAAGATATTGGTGGTCTGTCTTAACCCCTGTCTGGACTGATTTCATGTCAGAAATAGAAATTTAACTGAGGAAGTTAAAAAGAAAAAGAAATCAACCTGCCAAAAAAACTGATACATTCATTTTCTATGGCTACCAAGAAAGGACTTGAAAGTATTAAAACAAAAATAAACTAAATTATTTAAGCCAACCTGTTTGAATGAATATGAGAGCGAGAGAAATCAAGATACAGAAATAGACATGAATAGATAGATAAATAAGCAACTGGAAAGGCAGATATCACACTTTATGAATTTTGAGAAGAAAAAGTCGTTACATCTTTGCAGCTTGAAGGTACAAGAAGAACTAATCATGTAACCAGCAATTTTTTTTTTTTTTTTTTATAGCAGAGAGATGTTAATCTCCTGCTAAAATGTTTAAGGACAGATCTTGAAGATTTCATGTCTTACCTCACATGCTTGAATGGTTACCATATCAAGTCAGTTTCTAAATTCACTTGCTGGTATAGCTTAGTAGACGGAACTGAGGGATTACAAAGCTAAAATGTCTGACAATCTGCACAGAATTATAAGTCAGCCACTAATTTGTCTGAATAAAGGAAACTAATTTCAAACCAGGCTTTAAAAAAAAAAAAAATACCCTTCACCTTGTAAAATTTGCAGAACCTAAATGTAGTAATTTCTCAGGTCTTTTATGGACAAAATTTTTAAATTTCTCTTTTTGAAATATTATCTTAAAATTGTTCTTAGTTACAAATGTTGGACAAAGCAGGTACAAAAAAAATAAAAAAAATAATTTCCTTGCTTTTTTAGAAGGGAAATTAATTTTCTTTTATTGTGCAGTTGGATGGGAATCCCAGAAACTGAAGCCAACCAATCAGCATTGTTGTTCGTTTCTTCTTTTTTATTATTATTATTTTTATTTTTTTCTTAAAAAGGGGGAAAAAAAAAAGAAAAAAAAAAGAAAGATCATTTTCCATCATGACTACAGAAATAAGGCCATAAACTGAGGGTGGCCAAACTTGCTTACTCTATGAGCCACACGCAATAACCATCAAATGTTTAACAGCTGCATGACATGAAATGTATACCCCTTTTTTTATTGTTACACACAAATTTTGTTGCAAAAAAATGTTATATAAATATTAATACTTTTACACAATATTTTCTGTCATGTTTTATTTTTTAAATTGTTTGCATTAGTTTCAGTCAGGCATCAGATGTGGTCCCACAGAAGGATACTGAGAATACCAAAGTGAGGACAAGTGAGGAATGAGGAAGTTTTAAAGAAAAGAGGAATGAAAAGCATACATGTACTTAGAAAGAGACTGTTGAAAGTTTACAGAAACATAACGAGAAAAGAAGATATAGAAAATTTAACACTCACAGGACATAATGAAGGTAAGTGGAAAACATCAATTGAAATTGAGACTAGAAGGAATAATAAAGGGACAAACATTGCTTAGAGCTGAGATCGATAGGAATTTGTAAAGAGCCAGGACCACTCGTATCATGAAGTGGCATGATATATAAAAAATCGAGTATTGTTCATGAGCTATCAAACCAATTCAATGGAAATTTCATCATAGAAAGCCTGGAATTTATTTTAGAAAACAATTACTTTATGTTCAACAACTTACCTACAAATATCAAGAACAGAAATGGGGAAAATGGTTGCACCAATATATGCCAACCGTATAAGACAACATGAACCTCAGAAACCTGTGGAAATGACTTCAGCTAGAAAAGATATCGAGATGACTGTTCCATTCTGTGGAATGAAAATCTTGAACTAAGGATATTTCAAGCATTCATCTATATAATAAATATGAATGTCAGTGTGTCACATTTTTTAATCAAAGGGACACAACTCTCTATCTTTCAATAGAGTGTATCACCTGAAATTTTAGATTCCCAAGTTATCATTACTGCAATTGTTTTTGGCAATTATTTTGGTGATTTTTGTACAGTAACAACTTTTATAACTTGAAATTTGGAAATACAGTGTAACCCGGATATAAGAGAAAGCCGGATATAAGATATATTTTATCTGGTCCCAAATTAGAGCCTGTGTTAATGTATATATAATAGACCAAACCCGGATATAAGAGACTTCTTCTCCGGTCCCGACAACTCTCTTATATCCGGGTTACACTGTAATTGAAATTGCAAAATCCAGCAAAAGTCACCCATGAAATAAAAATAATTGTTTGTATGGAAAGTAAGGACCAATGCACATCAAATTGTCTTTAAGTGGTAGCAGAAGAATTATCGTTGAACTCTTAAAAGGTAAGCTTAAATATTAACGCAATACTTAAATGTGGTGATCAATTTTGAGAATTCTCTACCAACAGAGAACCAGATTGCAATCAAAAGGACCGAGGGTGCAGCGAAGAAAAGAAGGTCCCGTGCAAATGAAAACCCTGATCATATGGCAGCCAGAAGAGTTTCCAATACTGAGAAAATGCAAAAACTTATGGACTCTCAAATTCCTGAACAAGCCAAAGGCCTAATCAAGAGCTATCTGCAGGAGCTAGCTTAAACTTCGCCAGTAAGGGTGGCTTTTAAGCTGATTAATAATATAAATCCTAGCATCCAATTTACTATAGATTACAGCATCCAAAAACTTCTTTTTAGACATATTAATAACAAAAAGAAACACAGAACTAGAAACCGACAAATATTCCAAACCTACCAACTCCTGACAGTATCTCCATTTTACATCTCATCTAAAACATACTGTTATCAACATTCCACATAACCTAGCCTAGTGAATCTATACAATATCTCAAACGCAACAACAAGAGACCACAACCTAGAAAAGATGACAAAATCTCTATCAATAGAAAATATCCTCAGAATTTAATCTACAATAGCATTTAAAAAAACAAAAAAAAAAACATTAATATCTACGTACTCTAAGAAATAAAAAGAAAAATTCATGCCATATATCTTAACTTTCGACACAAACGCAAATAAACTTACCTAGCCTACTAAAGGAAAAATAAAAAAAATAAAATAAAAAGTAAATGACAACCAAAGTCACTAAAAAAAAAAAAAAAAAAAAAGATACCGACAAGTGCAAAACTGCAGGCCACTATTAAAGAGCCTCAGGTGATGTAATTGACCCCTCTGTGGTATATACAGCTACCTATTAAATAGGCCACAAATTTCACTTCAAAGACAGACCCAAATTCAAGATTAAAAATAACATCTCATGCAACTCAGAGAACTTAATATAAATTATAACATACAAAGGTTGACATGAACATTATATTGGTTTGGTTTGGTTTGTGGCATATCAACACCTCAATGGGTTATTTAATGCTGACAATTTTTATTGCTAATAATTTTTATTGCTAATAATTTTTTTTCTTCAAAAAATGTATTGCTGGTAATATCTTTTTTTTTCTTCAAAAAATATTAAAATCTGTTTTTAACACTTTCATAGTGTTTTGACCCTAGTTTGGGCGTTAACTATTTGCCCATAGATGGGAACCTAACAGATGCTACCACCCCAATTCAGGGTGGACCTGGGAACACCAGCAATTAAGACGTGGTTCCACACTCCTCAAAACCTCCTGATCAGAGGCAATGCAAACACTACATTGGTCAAAATGGCAAGACACACTGATAATGGATGACAGTTCATTGCCAACAAATTCGAAATCCACACACTAGAAAAATCCCTCTTTACCAACAGAGAGAGGAAAGCAGAGGACCAAATATGCCAAACTTTAATATCTTCCCATTCTACCAATGTTAGTACAAGACCACTGAACAAAAGCACATTAACAATGAAAAATTTTTCATCAGCAAATTCAAAACAAGAATCAAGTCACTACACAAAATCCTCAAAATAGATTATATTTTCCTCACCATAAGCAACAGATAAGACCAATTACATGTTTTATTTTTTTTTTTATTCTGAACTTAAATGATAAGACATGGTAATCTGATAAGCATTTACACATTTTTAAAATGCTACACAGTGAAACTGGTTAAGTAAAAGGATTTTCAGTGAAAACGACATGCAAGTAAAATGATTTTAATATTTCTCTGTAAACCTACATGTATTATAAATAAAGACATAGCATACACATTTTATACTTTATATGTAACAAATATTATGGGACAGAGATAATGAAATATAATACAACCTATTTTAATCTATTTTACTGTCCCATAATATTTGTTACATTTGCATACACATTTTATACTTTAAATGTAACAAATATTATGGGACAGAGATAATAAAATATAATACAACCTATTTTAATCTATTTTACTGTCCCATAATATTTGTTACATTTGCATACACATTTTATACTTTAAATGTAACAAATATTATGGGACAGAGATAATAAAATATAATACAACCTATTTTAATCTATTTTACTGTCCCATAATATTTGTTACATTTGCATACACATTTTATACTTTAAATGTAACAAATATTATGGGACAGAGATAATAAAATATAATACAACCTATTTTAATCTATTTTACTGTCCCATAATATTTGTTACATTTGCATACACATTTTATACTTTAAATGTAACAAATATTATGGGACAGAGATAATAAAATATAATACAACCTATTTTAATCTATTTTACTGTCCCATAATATTTGTTACATTTGCATACACATTTTATACTTTAAATGTAACAAATATTATGGGACAGAGATAATAAAATATAATACAACCTATTTTAATCTATTTTACTGTCCCATAATATTTGTTACATTTGCATACACATTTTATACTTTAAATGTAACAAATATTATGGGACAGAGATAATAAAATATAATACAACCTATTTTAATCTATTTTACTGTCCCATAATATTTGTTACATTTGCATACACATTTTATACTTTAAATGTAACAAATATTATGGGACAGAGATAATAAAATATAATACAACCTATTTTAATCTATTTTACTGTCCCATAATATTTGTTACATTTGCATACACATTTTATACTTTAAATGTAACAAATATTATGGGACAGAGATAATAAAATATAATACAACCTATTTTAATCTATTTTACTGTCCCATAATATTTGTTACATTTGCATACACATTTTATACTTTAAATGTAACAAATATTATGGGACAGAGATAATAAAATATAATACAACCTATTTTAATCTATTTTACTGTCCCATAATATTTGTTACATTTGCATACACATTTTATACTTTAAATGTAACAAATATTATGGGACAGAGATAATAAAATATAATACAACCTATTTTAATCTATTTTACTGTCCCATAATATTTGTTACATTTGCATACACATTTTATACTTTAAATGTAACAAATATTATGGGACAGAGATAATAAAATATAATACAACCTATTTTAATCTATTTTACTGTCCCATAATATTTGTTACATTTGCATACACATTTTATACTTTAAATGTAACAAATATTATGGGACAGAGATAATAAAATATAATACAACCTATTTTAATCTATTTTACTGTCCCATAATATTTGTTACATTTGCATACACATTTTATACTTTAAATGTAACAAATATTATGGGACAGAGATAATAAAATATAATACAACCTATTTTAATCTATTTTACTGTCCCATAATATTTGTTACATTTGCATACACATTTTATACTTTAAATGTAACAAATATTATGGGACAGAGATAATAAAATATAATACAACCTATTTTAATCTATTTTACTGTCCCATAATATTTGTTACATTTGCATACACATTTTATACTTTAAATGTAACAAATATTATGGGACAGAGATAATAAAATATAATACAACCTATTTTAATCTATTTTACTGTCCCATAATATTTGTTACATTTGCATACACATTTTATACTTTAAATCTAAAAACTATTATGGAACAGAGGTAGAATCTTTTTCTTTATTTTTCTCAGCTGTGATAAAAGTAAAAAATTTCACACTAAAAATTGGTATTAACCACTGACAAGATTTGAATATTGAGGAACAGGTTTTGCTTCTTTTAAATCCCAAATTTTTATCTATAAAATCAGGAACCATTCTGTCTTCATTTTACATTCTTAAAATCCTTGTTAATGAATAAAAAGATCAAAGAATATTCAGAATCAGTTCCGCAAACGTATGTAAGTTTAGTAAACAGTTGTAACAAACAGATGCAAGCACCTCGAGTCCTATAACTAGACACAAGCAGTATTATATTTTATTATCTGTCCCATAAGAGTTGTCACATTTGTATATACATTTCATAGATTAAATGTAGCAATTATTATGGGACAGTATTAGTAATCAATTCTATTCCTGTCCTATAATATTTGTTACATTTGCAAGTACACTTCATATCTGAAATGTAGCAACAATTATGGGACAGTTTTACTGATCTATTTTATTGTCTCACAAGAATAGTTCCATTTACATTTAGTGTATACAAATATACTAAGTGTAACAACTATTAGGGGAGAGGTCACAAAGTCTGAATTTTGTTTTTGTGTTATATTAACTATGACGAGATGGCACATTAAATGTAGAATAGCTATACATGGCCTGGGAGTCTTCGTTTGACCATTCCAGTTCATAAAATGTAGACAAATGCTTTTTAGATAGCCACAAAACCACATTTTTTTTTTTTCATTTGGCTTATTTTAAAATATTCACCATCAATTTGAGTAATTTCTCTAACATCTCACTTGTGGAACTTTCTTCTGGTTTCTTGCTTCCCTGTCAACTTTGACCTTTGAACATTTAAATAAAAAGTCAATAATTGCCTTTTGTCTTCTTAATTCTTGTCTATTCTTCTCTCTCAAAGTTTTTTTTTTTCTCTTTATCGAACACTCAGTAATCGTTTATGTCTTAGTGGCTTTATTGCCTTGTTTGGGATGAAATGATAAAGACAACTTATAAAAAGCAAGACATTTTGTTAACACTGGCTGTGTAAAAGAAACAAAATATTTGACAGATATGGATTCTATCCTCAAATTCAAGAAAAATGGATCAGAAATTATTTTTGAAGTTTAATTATATCATCACTAAAAAATGAGACAGCCAAATGAAAACAATAAAAGTTAAAATTCAATCAAAGAGTCACATATTTTGGATTATACACTTTCTGTTGCACAGGAATTGTTGCCAGAGACACGGGGAAATTAGTCGCAACATGTCAACTTGTATATGGGATACAGAAAATCTCAAAACAAAAGACTATATAAAAATCTCAAAAGAAACAACTATATAAAAATCTCAAAAGTCTATATAAAAAAAACTATGGTGAAATTAGTAAAATTGAATTTAAAAAACAACACAGTTAAAAAAAGAAAATTCAGTGTCCATTTAACTAATGCGAATTCCATTCTGTTGTGCCAATGTAGATTTGTTGGAAGTAAAATTAATTTTACTGATGCCACTAATCAGCAAATCATATCAAAATAAGTTATCAAAAAAAGTGACAAAATAAATCAAATTTTATGAGAATATAGATATCATTACATAGACAATGAAAAATAGGAGAAATACTTTTAAATAGGAAACATCGGTCCGCTGTGTTTTGAAACTGTAATATCAAAAGATGATGATGATACGTAAACTAAAAGAGAAAAATTGTGAGCTGAAAATAACAAGAGATTACTTATTTCCTTTTTCATTTCAATTATGATGAAATTGGTACATTCCAATTTTAGTGGAACAGCTGTTAAACAAAAATATATTTTAAGCCAACACCCCAGGCAAAGAAAATAAAGACAAGCAACTCTCCATCTTAACTTGTAGATAGAGAAAACGTCTCATATAATTTCAAAAATAGAACATTAAAGCATAAGTACCATCAGATAGACTGACAGGGCAGAGTAAGGGGCTATCATAAAAGACATGAGCATGCTGAAAAGGTCTGAGACCAACCAAGAAGCAGTGGCATTGAGAGAGGGAACAGCCGGCGGAAATGTGTTGGGCCTTGAAACCCAAGGAGCCTCAAGAAAATACCTTAACGGGTTGGGGGGGGGGCTTCTTTACAAAAAAAGTAAAGAGCAAAATTACGAATCGGCATTTTATTGAAAAAAAATACCAAGACTTAAACCAGTTCCAAAGTGAATTTTTCAATCTTTTCTTGAAGCAAAATGTGCAACGAGTTCCTCATGCCAAATAAGACACACTCTTTTAAAAGTCTTGTAAGCCACACTAGATCAAGTCTGTTTGTCCCAGCATCTCCTTTTCCAACTGGTGGGGGGGGGGGAGTTTTCAAAATAATCTGAGTGCCAGATCTCGGAAATTCTCTCCCCGGTACTGCCAAAAAGAATGGCTTAGAGCCATAAAATATACATGGTACAGATGAAGAAAAAAACAGGCAAGAAGAATGTGATACTACAGAAGGATGCTGAGAATTTTATAGATAGACCACATAAACAACAAAGAAATCTGTACTAACAGTTTCTTCGCTCACACGCACTTCTCACTTGTAGAACTTTCTTCCGGCCTCTTGCTCTCCAGTCAACTCCAATCTTCAAAAATTTAAATGCAATGTCAATCGTTATCTTCTGTCTTCTTAATTCCTGTTCCTATATTATTCTCTCTTTCTCTACTTAATGTTTTTATTTTTCTAGTATTCTTTCATACTCAGTAATCACTGCATTTTAGTGACTTTATTGCCTTACTTGAAGTGAAATGATTTTTTTAAAAGTCTTAAGGAAAATGGAAACAAAAAAAAAACAATCAAAAAGAGACAGCTGAAATTTCTTGGACACGTAATGAGGAAGGAAGTCTTGGAGAATTTGACTCTCACAGGGCATATAGAGGGACAGAGGAAAGCAGCAGGCCATGTACCTGACAAGCTTGTGCGAATGGCAGAATGGGGAGTATGACAAACACTGCTAAGAGCTGCAAGGGATAAGAAGTTGTGGAGAGCCATAATCACCTACGCCATGACACATAAAAGATGATGATGTCCATATATACAATTTAATAAACTTAACATAACTTTTGTCAAATTTCTTTAACACTTTACAAAAAAAAAAATTCTAATGTTTGGTCATTGACATACAAATTTTAGTGGATTGTGCCTAGAACTTCTCAACCCCCACCCCCTGGTGCTGTGACAGTTCTTTTGATAATTCCCCCCACACCAGCTTTTCTTTTGGTGTTAATGAAAAACACAAAGAAAATAACAATTTCAAGAAAGTGCTACTTTGGCAAGGAAATGAAAATCCTTTTAACTCCAAATAAACAAACTTGAATCTAAAACAAAAACAATTAAACAAGTTGCCAGACAAGTCCATAATAGGTGAGATGTTTTGGATAGTGTTTTTTCTTTTCAATCCCAAATACTGAATTAGCTACTTAGTTCACTTTACCTACTTCCATATTCAGATCATACATTTCTTAGTGTCCAGTCTTGAAAGTACAGAACCAAAGTCGTGATAGCAAAAAACTATTTCCACCCTATATGAAGAAAGTCATTGTGCTGGTAAAATGCCCTCCACCCCACAAACAGGAAATCTAAACATTTTCCTTACTTCTATTAAATATTATCTCAGAAAATTCAAATATATCCACAATTTTTTTCTTTCCATGGCGATGAACTAGCCATTGTAATATCGATGAATTATATTTCAAACACTGTTTTTTAAATTTATTTCCAATACAAAACTTAAATCCAAAAGAGGTAGATCTGAACTTTTTTTTTTATTTATTATTTATATTTGTTTTAAAAATTCTTATTGCTCACACATTTTATTAAGGGGGAAAAAAAGGTTTCAACAGGAGGATGCTGAGAATGTCAGAAATGTAAGCAATGAGGAAATTTTAAAGAGAATGAAGAATTAAGATCTAATTAGAATTAGGAATAAAGTTGAAATTTCTGGGACACAATAATGAAAGAGGGCTTAAAAGGACAAGGCACATAATGACAAAAGAGGGCTTAAAAGGACAAGGCACATAATGACGAAAGAGGGCTTAAAAGGACAAGGCACATAATGATGAAAGAGGGCTTAAAAGGACAAGGCACATAATGACGAAAGAGGGCTTAAAAGGACAAGGCACATAATGATGAAAGAGGGCTTAAAAGGACAAGGCACATAATGACGAAAGAGGGCTTAAAAGGACAAGGCACATAATGACGAAAGAGGGCTTAAAAGGACAAGGCACATAATGACGAAAGAGGGCTTAAAAGGACAAGGCACATAATGACGAAAGAGGGCTTAAAAGGACAAGGCACATAATGACGAAAGAGGGCTTAAAAGGACAAGGCACATAATGACGAAAGAGGGCTTAAAAGGACAAGGCACATAATGACGAAAGAGGGCTTAAAAGGACAAGGCACATAATGACGAAAGAGGGCTTAAAAGGACAAGGCACATAATGACGAAAGAGGGCTTAAAAGGACAAGGCACATAATGACGAAAGAGGGCTTAAAAGGACAAGGCACATAATGACGAAAGAGGGCTTAAAAGGACAAGGCACATAATGACGAAAGAGGGCTTAAAAGGACAAGGCACATAATGACGAAAGAGGGCTTAAAAGGACAAGGCACATAATGACGAAAGAGGGCTTAAAAGGACAAGGCACATAATGACGAAAGAGGGCTTAAAAGGACAAGGCACATAATGACGAAAGAGGGCTTAAAAGGACAAGGCACATAATGACGAAAGAGGGCTTAAAAGGACAAGGCACATAATGATGAAAGAGGGCTTAAAAGGACAAGGCACATAATGACGAAAGAGGGCTTAAAAGGACAAGGCACATAATGACGAAAGAGGGCTTAAAAGGACAAGGCACATAATGACGAAAGAGGGCTTAAAAGGACAAGGCACATAATGACGAAAGAGGGCTTAAAAGGACAAGGCACATAATGACGAAAGAGGGCTTAAAAGGACAAGGCACATAATGACGAAAGAGGGCTTAAAAGGACAAGGCACATAATGACGAAAGAGGGCTTAAAAGGACAAGGCACATAATGACGAAAGAGGGCTTAAAAGGACAAGGCACATAATGACGAAAGAGGGCTTAAAAGGACAAGGCACATAATGACGAAAGAGGGCTTAAAAGGACAAGGCACATAATGACGAAAGAGGGCTTAAAAGGACAAGGCACATAATGACGAAAGAGGGCTTAAAAGGACAAGGCACATAATGACGAAAGAGGGCTTAAAAGGACAAGGCACATAATGACGAAAGAGGGCTTAAAAGGACAAGGCACATAATGACGAAAGAGGGCTTAAAAGGACAAGGCACATAATGATGAAAGAGGGCTTAAAAGGACAAGGCACATAATGACAAAAGAGGGTTTGACAAGGCACATAAAAGAAAGAATTAAAATGAGGTTCAGCAAAGAAATCTAAGGAAAGTAATTCAATATTTGGCATACAGAAATTGTTTCAAATATTAATGATACCAGATTTTTTTTTAAGGATAAATCCTTGCAGACCACAAAACAAAAAACAGCTTTTTCTTCAGCTATCAATGATAGCTGAAGGAAAAGCTGTTTTTATTTTTAAGTAAAAAATTACCTATTCCATTTTGATCAAGTGGAAAGACAGAGATGCTATTTGGTTTCAATGAGAAAATTATTTTTTTTAAGTAAAAACAATATCTCAATAAAAGAAAGAAAACATGGTTCCAAGGAAAGAAGCTTTGGTCAAAACTTCCCCATGAGGGTCTCAGAAAATGAGGTTTAGTAACTCACTTGGAAGATAAAACCTGAGCACCAATTCCAAAACCCATAAAATGATAAAATACTTAGCTGGTACTCATAAAATCCAAAATTCAAACTCTCCTGCTAAGTTGGTAAAGTTCGCTAGAATGAAGTTAAGGAAGATGTGTATCCATCCCAGTTAAGAGAATCAATGGAGATCACTTGTAATCCAAGGTTTACTGAGGTACTTGTAAACTCCACAGGATTGATAGAATTGCAAATTTAGAAAATTTGTTCAATGATAAAGCCCCAAACTCGATGACCAGCTACAAATCTGCAGACTCAAATAAGATTTGTTGGAATAATAGATTTAAAAGAAAATAAAACTGAAAAATCTTTTTTGTTTTTGTTCCCCACTCCTCAAGACACTGAACTCAGACAAGTTCATAACAGATCAGATATATAAAAAAGAAAAAAAAATATGCAAACTGTTGACTGGTTAATGAGGCTTGTTAGAAAGACTTTGAAAGATCACATTCAAGACATATAAAATCCATGGTATATGCTATATGAATCAACTGACAAAGTTCAAAGTTCAAGGTGACCAATTTGAAATACTGGTGTTAGGTAGATGAAGTCCATTACTGCAAAAGGTTGTTAAGTGTATCATTCAAAACAATATGTGAATAAAAGAACTTCTCATCTCGGCAAGAAGAGTGGAATCAAAAGAACTGGAACTAAAAATGACATAGGAATCACTTTTCTTTCTTTTTTTTTTTAAACAAAGTGAATTTAAATAGATGGACGAGAAACTGACTCCATCCAACCGAGCTGTAACTGACAATAATCTCCAGTAGAATATGAACACAGCTTTATAATCCCAACAAGTGATCTTGTTCTGCAGCCAAAATCACACCTATTTGATGATCAATATATATCAAACAAAACAAAAACCATGAAAGACAAGAACCATTGCCCACCCCCACCCTTAAAAAAAAGGATATAACTGAAACAGGATATTAAGTAACAAGAAATGTATGTTGGTTTATTGTAATCATCAACAGGATAATGGAAAAGTTGAGTTTGCTAACAATAGATTCATTGTCTATTCTTATGCAAACACTACATTTATATGGCAATCTAAGTGCATTTATTGTCACACAAATGAAACAGACTTAAAAGAAAGTTACTAATCATTATAAACAACGATAGTTAATATAGTTCATGTCAAGCCCTTAGTTAGCACAACCATTATGCCCTGCCAATACCTCATGAGTAATGACCTATTCCATTTTAATCAAATGGAAAGATGGAAAAGACATATCAGAGATGCTATTTTGTTTCAATGAAAAAAATGAAAGATGGAAGTGTTTAACATCTGTTTCAGTGAAATGGAAAATGTTGTCAATTTCAAACGTTTTCATTTGTATCTCCTTACTTTAAATAACAGACAGCATTCATATTTATGGTCGATATTGCAATATTTTGGTATTAAGCTCAAATATTTAACAAAGTGATAGGGGAATTGCTAAGGATATTTTATTGTCATAGACCCTATTCAATCAATAACTTAAGAATTAAGATTCATCAGAAATTTCAAATAGGAAAACAGTGAAATTTTCACAAGTATTACTAGTAGTTAATATTAGCCTAATCTCATATTCTGACATTTTAACATCAATTTTTAATACAATGTCAGATTTCATTACACTAATACTTTTACAATAAAATGTGCCTTTTCTATAAATATTTTCATGCTAATTGTTCTGATGAGCTTTCCTCTTTGGTACCTAGACTTTATGAATTTAAGCCATAATATAGCTTGGAATGAAATGAAAAAAGAATTCCTCAATCTATATAAGTAAAATTTTCAGTGTCTGTGTGTGTGTGTATATATATATATATATATACAGGGTGCCCAAAAAGTATTGCCCGATTCTTCACTGAGATAGTGACATACCTCAGCTGCATTTAAGCCATATCGACAATAATGTCAGACAGCACCAATTTATTAATTCTGATTCAGTCTAAAAGCCATGTTCCTGAAGCCTCAAAGACCAAACTACAATAAAATAAAAACTGCAATATTACAATATAATGAAAATTGTGCAAAACCTTTTGGACACCATGTGTGTGTGTGTGTGTGTGTGTGTGAGAATTAGGATTAGGATTAAAGTGGAATACAGATTTTAATCCAACAGAATAAGAACAAACAGGAGATGTTTAAGTTTAAATATCTGGGGAGCATCTTGACAGAGGACAGTAAGTGTGACACTGAGATCTGTAAATGTATTGGGATGGCCAAGGACACATTCCAAAAGCTGGGCAGAGTATTGCGAGACAGGAGGATTTCTTTGGTAACAAAGAAAAGAATACTGATCTGTTACATGATATCTGTCCTCCTATACGGCAGCAAATGTTGGACAATTTCCTCAAAGATGAAGAGACGCGAGGCAACGGAGGTATGGTTCTACAGAAGGATGCTAAGGATATCACGGACTGAGCATGTGAGCAACGATGAGGTCTTATAGAGGATGCAAACAAGGTGGAGGCTTATACTTAACATCAGGAAGAGGCAGCTGAAGTTTCTGGGACACATAATGAGGAAGGAGGGTCTGGAGAATCTGATACTCATGGGTCGAATAGAGGGAAAGAGAGACAAGGGAAAGCAGTGCATGACATACTTGACAAGCTTGAGCAGGTGGATGACAGAACGTGGTCTGGGGGAGGAAGCAGAGGGAAGGAACTTGCTGAGAGCTGCAAGGGATAGAGGGAGGAGGTGGAGAGCCATGATTGCCTATGTCCTGAAAGGACATGGCACATAAAAAGAAAAGAAAGTGAAACATGTTAGATTGATAAATAATTCATATATATATATCTTATATATATCTTATATAATTAATATAAATATAAAATTTGTCAGCTGATTGGGCTTATATTCAACAATCTGATTTTAGAGTTTCATAGGCAAACTCTTTCATAATTGTTTGCATCACTTGTCAGGTTTCAGCAATTGACTGCAAATTTAGAAGTTAAAAAATAATTTAGATTGATTTTTTTAAAAATGGGTAAAGTTTTTTTTTATATCAAATTGTGCAAAAGAATAGTTTTCTTTGTTGTTAATATTACAAAACTATTTCTGTTTTTCTATTGGTTTATTTTCAATACATTCCTTAGATTTGGGCATATTGTTTCTTGTATATGTTTGCTTAATTTTCCAATATTCATTTTTGTGGGGTTTAATAATCTGCATGAACTTGTACTTTTGGTGTTTTAATTTTATAATCTGTTATACTTTTGCTAATTGCTTTATTTTATTGTCAAATTTTAGTTTAGTGACTATGTTTTTAGCTTCTTCATTTATAGATTTGCCTATCGTCTTCTTCACACTCCTCCGTGACTCTTTGAACGGGAATAGAGGTCTAGCCCTTGTTTCCTGTTTAGGACTGTGTTTTCAGTTCCTCCTAAAATCTACTTCATCTCTATACTTCTAACAACTCTGCTTAAATCTCTGAACTTATGACATTTTTTCGTCAATAGGAGTAGATAGGTTTACCTATCATCTGGTCCAAACTCATCCCCAGTCTTTTGAACAGGAGTCGTTATTCTTGTTTCCAGCTTAGGATTGGGTTCTGGATTCCCTCAAAAATCTTTTCTGCTCTTACTTCTGTTGACACTGGCATCTTAGCGGCATTATTGCCTTGCTTGATGGTGCCTTTTGCTCCATAACCCTTTACCTCAAGTGTCTTCTGAGCATTGTACAGGATGGACATCATTGTGCAAAAGAAAGCAAATATAATAAGCTGAAATTCTATTTGTGTGTGTGAGTGTACATTACATATATATATATATATACTTAAACATGAAAACAATAAACAAAAACTAATAATTCTTGAGGCTATATACATAAAACAGTTGAAACCTAACCTGAACTAAATAAACTATGAAATCTCCACAAATATTTTTAAATACCTATAATTGGTAACAGAAGCCATTGGTTTATACCAATGGCTTCTCATACTTAACATTTCTCATTTTCAACTCTTGCGTGGTCATGTGTGATGTCATGGGCTGCAGTGCAATTTTCACTTCCAGAGTCTCATATGCACGAGTTTGTCATTGCTTGGAAATCTTCCATGCAAACAAAAACAGACTATCATTATTGCTATGTACATGTATTGTATAATTTATTGTAATGCAATTGTCATCTTTGATGATGGCTTATGTAAGCTGAAACATTAGATAGGATTAAAAAACATGTATCAATATGGTGATTTTCTTTCGTCTTTCAATGATAATGTTATTAAGCTTATCAGACGATATGAAAGAAATTTGCTAAAAATAAACTTGTCGATATTATTTAATGAAACATGCATTAATGAAAAAATGCTGCCTAAATACTCACAATATATATATTCAGTAACATTCTGCCTAGGGATTGATGTCTAAATTACTATGTTACCAAATTCATGAACCAGTGATTTAATCAACTAGGCTTTTGTTCAGTCCTGAGGCAGTGTTTACTACTCACATACAAACAATATGCATACTGCTTACAAACCACCAAAATGAATACTGCTCACAAACTACAGATTTGACCAAGTTAATTAAACTTGCAAATTCAAAGGACAAAAAATGACCATGGTGACTAAACTAAAAAAACACAAGTTTAGTGAGATTGGTTAAAACAGTTTAAAGTGAACTGATTTTAATTGAAAGAAAAAAAGTTTTTTATTAAAATCAATAGCCCAAAATAAGATTCACTCTCTCGTGCCACCAGAAATTGAACAATGAAATTTACAAGATGTAATTATAAATCAGATAGAAACAACGAACTGAGCAAAATGTTGCAAGCCTTAATGTTTTACAGGTTTAAAAAACTAACATACGAAAACTGTGATGTCGATGAGTCATAATTGATATCAATTTGCAAACACCCCATTTTCCTACAGTGATAAGATATTTGCCACAATATATCAAGTGGCTTTTTAGAAATATATTCTGAGAAAGTATAAAAAAAAGATCAAAAGAAAAAAAAATTTCAGCAAAGCATGGACTTTATTCACACTTGCTCCTACTGCTGGGTAGTATTCCTATTTAGTTAAAGTATAGCCATTGCTATAGAAATCAGGCCAAAACAGTATATATATATATATAAAGTTGTAGCCACTGTCTGTTTGTTATCAAATCCTTCCCAGGGTTTTAGAGATAGACTTCTATAACCATATAGATTTTGAAACTTCATTACCCAGGGTGCTTGGATAAGTATATTCCATTTTGATCAAAGGAGTTCCCCTGGGGGCACAACCCCCCACCACCACTGAAATTTTTTCCCCCCTTTGATATAAATTAAATTTAAATTTGAAGAAGGGAATGACTCCTATCCAAAATATATATTAAATTTGAATTACAATTTTAAGCTTTTCTATTTCCAGTGGTTGATTAATTAATTTGTTTTTTTAAGGCTTATCAACCCATTAAAACTGAAATATATTTTGGATTGAAGGTAGTGGCTTACAGCATCCACTGTTCCCAAGCAGTCTCCCCCTCTAAGTACTGACTGTGCTCAACACTCATTGACTTTGGTGATCAAACTAATTTCATTGGAAAAGTATCTTAAAGCCTACATGTAACATGATCAATACTTGGAAAAATGTAATAGACAATCAATAAAAACACTTTACCTGAACTATTCAGCATATGAGATATATATATATATATATATATATATATATATATATATATATATACATACACACACACATTATGACAAAGATATAATGACAATATTCAAGGGAAGGACAGGAAATTCCAAGGTTATATGAATATGTAGAAGGCTTTTTAGCAACATAAAAAAAAAAAAATCTCTAAATATATATAAGTCAGTGTCCATTACTTTGCAATGCACAAAACATGTCATGTTATATTTTTTTACTCTTCTTACCCATACATAATTAGAGACTGGTAAAATTTATTAGTCTTACATGAAACCACTGAAGAATATATGACCAAAAAATAATATAACCTGATGCTAATTACAGCAGCAAAAATATCAAACTCTAAAATACCATTACGAAATTTGTTTTTAAAGCAAATTTATTAATATATATATATATATATATATATATAAAAACAGTGACTGCTTATTTCACAGTTACACTATAATACTAGTACAACTGAAAAGCAACTGAAATTAAAATGGAAGAAATCCTAGTTAAACTTGAATAATGTTTGACAATGCTTCATTCCTGATAATATTACTACTACTAGTGGAAATAAAGCAACCGAAATTAAAATGAAAGACATCTTAGTCAAAAATGAATAATGCTTGACAATGCTTTATCATCTAAAAATTCCAGATAATATTATTACTACTAATACTACTAGTGGCAATAATGCAACTGAAATAAAGCTGAAAGAAATCCTAAAGAAAAATGAATAATGGTTAACAATGTTTCATCAAATGAAAATTCAAGATGATGAAGCTATCCTCAAACATCTTCTCCAGAATCCCACTTAAATCCAAGTTAAATTCCTTCTATTTTTTGCACTGGTTACTCATCCCAGTAATAAGCAATAAGAAACATCTCCAGACTTTTCATAAAATTCCACTGCCTACCTGAGGTACAGAGTGCATCAAACAAAAACACATGGTATATTGCAACCTGATTTCATTCGAGAGTTTCAGATTCATTTGCAAATAAAGAGCTTAATTAAATGTTTACATAACCTTTGGCATCATAAGGATGATTTATCAAAAAAATATGCCAAAACATTCACTCTAAGGATACAATGTTCTGAAAAGTTTTCAGTTCAACCAAGATCTTCTAAAAGAGAAAGAAAATTATGATATTTGGTCATCTGTTTAGATTTTAGGAAGTGGATTGGTTTGAACTTTTCAGCCCCCCAACCTCGTATACACTAACATAGCAAATTCTGAGAAGAAAGTAAATAAATAACAATGATGATTGTATTTTAGTACCAACTAATGAACCCAGTCAATATTGGCAATATTCAAGCTTTTCATATCAATGCCCACTGACTTGATCTTGACTTCTTCACTTCCTGATAATGAATTAATTGAATAAAGTATTTTTTATTGTTTTTTTTTTTGTTTTGTTCGCAATTTTTTTTTTAACTAAAGTTAACTGATAGGTGGTGCTAACTTACTCCCCCTATAAAGGACAGTAACTTAAAATACAATTGAGTTACTTCCCTTGTCGGCTACTTGGAGTGAGCCATTCTGATTTCAACATAGTGACAAGCTGAAATGCATGTGGAATTCATGGTTTTAATCCAAACAAATCCTTGCTGTTCTCAGGCATTAAATGAATAAAAGTTATTTTATTATGTGTTAAAATATACTGGTCTTATTTTTATTTGTTTTTGTCATCCCAACAACCTGGGATATAGCATTAACTTCATGTCTTTGTGCAGGACTGCAGCTATCAATTCCCACATCTGTGATCAAGTGGTGATTTTTACAGTCCCAAAGGCTGACAACCACGTAGATTGTCTGGTTTGTGTAGCATTGAGGATTCTTTCATCTCTGATTTTTATTGACTGAAATGCAATAATTTTGATTACTCTACACAATCATAGCATTCTACAACATTTCTTTATTATAAAGAGAGAATCATCACAATTCCATCCATATTCGATTAATAAAGAGTAAGTTCCACTCGAATAGCTTGTTCCCAAGAACTGCTGCTTTGTGGAACAGGTTCCTGGCAAGATGTTTTCCCCAATCACTACAATTTTAACCTCTTCAAATCACGGTAGAGTAATGGATAGTAGCTTGGATTGAGGAATCGGAGAGCCGAGTTCAAATTCCAGTCGAATCCATTGCATTCACTTACATGCTAATACCCTTGGGAAAGGTATGAATTTTCTTCTCCCCCACCCAGCTATGAGTAAATAGCAGTACAGACCGGGTTCTATAGCATTGGATGGCAACTGGTCTACCACAGAAAGAAATGGCAACCTACTGTGGGGGAAAAAAAAAAATCTGCCTTGTCAGTCAAGCTTAGGCAATCATGTATCTTTCGATACATGATTGCCGAAGCGTGTATCACACATGGCACATAACCGACTGACTGACTGAATCTAGGATTAACCGTTATCTTTCCTGTATACCCCCATGAACTTCACCTTGCTCTTTCTTATGCTCATACGACACAATGACCCACTACTTTGAATGGCTCTTGGGCCTTGTATTGAGTGAACATCCATATAAAAATAATTAGTGCATGAAAGAGATGAAGACTTGTCAGATTAGCCGAGTTATTCTACCTTATGAAGCATCTCTTCTAACAATTAGTTGGCCTTCTCTTGACTAATCCCTTATCATTCCATGTATGCCCCTTGAGTAGCCTACATACCTTTATCTAGACACTAATGTAGGACATTTTTTCTTGCAAGTGATCTCCAATCATGGAAATTCTTCCATTGTCTGAAAACCAGATGGCCCTAATGCTGACAAGAGGCTCCTTAACAAGGATTTGACCCTTCTCTTAATTCCACACAGAATAGTTCAAATCAAAAACATCCTCATTAAATTGAACTACTTAGATTTTATCTAAGAAACCATCAGTCATGTCAACCCCAGGCTAGGCAGGCAAAAAAGGAGAATTTTAGTTACATTTGATTTACTTCAACCTGCTAAGGAATTCCATCTTTGCTGTCTCACTGCCCACCATTCTTTCCTTTCTTTAATGCCATGTTTCTTTGGAAAGTAAGTGACCATTATTTCCCAAAGATTTATTTTCTTTATTATCAGTGAATTGCCATGAATTCTTGAGAAAGAAAGTCAAGTACTTGAAGGGAGGAGATGACATTAAAGAAAGAAAAAAAATTACATAAGGTGATTATATATATATACGAGATAAACTTTTACTATAAAAATAGTAAACTGTTAGATGTAGACGGCTCTTCTACTCCAATAGCTTCATGTCTCGCACATCTCGCCTGTGGAACTCCCTTCCCTATTCCTGTTTCCCTGACAAATACAATCTCCAACTATTTAAGTGTAACGTCAATCGACATCTCCAGTTGCCTTGATCTATCCACTTCCCTTCTCCACATCCTTTCACCTTTCATTCCTATCTGCTCTTGTTCCAAATCTTCTGTTACCCCCTTGCCTTGATCGATCCACTGTCTTTCTCTTTCTCCACATCCCCTCCTTTACCACTCCTATCTGCTCTTCCTCCAACACTTCTATAACCCCTTGCATGATAGTGGCCTCCAGCCTTGCTTGGGGTGATACGCTTAAAAAAAAAAAAATGAGAAAGAAAGGGATTGTCAGTGGTCAGAAATTATGCAAATGTTACTAATAGAACAGTGCTATTATATGTATAATAAACTAACATTTACTATAGTGATGCATTGCAAATGAGCAAGAAAGAGGGTAGTCAGTAGCCAACAATTACTAACCGAATATAGGTTTGTAGAAGAGAAACATTTACTATAGAAATGCATTGCAAATGAGCAAGAAAGGGATTGTCAGTGGTCATAAATTAATGCAAGTGTTACTGACAGAATAGGGCTATTTTTATTCAGTTGTATGGATATAAATTTGTAACACTGGGTTTCTAGCTTTTGCGATCAGACAAATTGATGATCGCAAAACGTAAAACCCAGGGTTACAAATTCATATCCATACAACTGAATGTTAGTTCTATCACCGATATTGAGCACTTTCCAATAAGTACCACACACACACATTATATATATATATATATATATATATATATATATATATATATATTGTGGCCACTGAAAAAATGAAGGGTTTGAAAAAGTCAAAATTGTTCATTTTCAATCTTTTTTATTTTCTTTTTTTGCAAGTTATAGAGCATCCCTTGGGGATTAAAATGTCTATGTATGATGCCCAACAACGAGTAAAACTCATTGAGTTTTTCTTTGCCAATGAAGGATCAATTATTCAGACTCAGAGAAAATACTGGCAACATGTTAATGTCAGAGTATCTCCTAGCGATAGCATGATTCACAACCTAATCGCCCGGTTTGAAAGAACTGGATCAGTTGGTGATCTTCCAGGAAGAGGTCCTAAGCACACTGCACACTGATGTACCAGTGGAAGCTGTACACCAGAGTGTCCTTGAGAATACATCAGTTTCTACCCATCGTCACTCTGCTCAACTAGACATTGCCAGAACATAGCTTCAGAAGATTCTGAAACTGGATTTTTAAAAGTTTCCATACGAGATTTAAATGGTCCAAACTTTACTACCCCAAGCTACTTACGTATTTGTAAAAGTTATTTTTGTTTTATATCAGATTCAGTCTTTCAGTGGCCACCCTTATTTAAAATAGATAAACATTTACTATAGAAATGCATTGTAAATGAGAAATAAAGGGATAGTCAGAGGTCATGAATTAATGCAAGTGTTACTGACAGAAGATAATTTTTATTATACACATAATAAACATGGTTTAATATCAGATAAATTTTCCACAAAACTGAATTCAAATTTTCACTAGCCTTTCACAAACATTCATCAGGTTAATTTGCAAAAATTTTAAATTACACTATATTTTGTGAATAAACACTTCATAAGGTTTTAGTTATGAAAACATTTATAAAACAGGTGCTTAAAAACCACAAAATAATGTTTCTGGTCATGAGAACCAAAGATTTTGTGTATATGTGTACTCACACAATACTTTAGCTTGCCCAATAGTCACCTAGAAGTGTAAGGATATTTCATATATCTACATTTTTATGATACTAGTTCAATGTTTTCATTCATACGAACAACCTGTGACTGAAGGCCAAGATGCAAATACCAGGTTAATGATGTCTGCTGTGATAAATAAAAAAAACTGACTGATTCCTAATTAATGCATTAAAAGTATTCTCTAAGAATATGGAGTAATGTACAGGTGGTGTCATAGTTATTGGCACAGAAAGTGGAAACAGTAAGCAGAGTTCAAATCCTGTCCTAATCTATTGCATTCACTTTCATACTAATGCTATTGGGAAAGGCAGGAACCCGTCTCTTCTCCTTAAGGCTATGGGTTAAATAGAAAAGTAGAGTGGACTTTCTAGCTTTGGGCAGCAACTAGCCTAGGTGGAGGACTACTATGGATTCAAATCTGCCAAGAGAACAACAGGAAACCACTAAATTACCATTCCCAAGGCAGCATGGCAATTCACATATAAAATGAATTTCTGAAGAGACATGACATTTATTTTTATATTTTTACATGTACAATGTTTTTAAAACCAGCAATTAGTAAAAGCTGTAAGGTGTTGTAGAGTTATTTCCTCAGTGGAAACTGTATTTGGACTAAATTCGGTCCTAAATAGGTTCAACATACAAAAACATTAGAAACTTGTTATAATAAGTATTATGCAGAGTAATCTAGTTGTGGTAGCTGACTACTTTTGTATTTAACTCCCAGTCGACCCTCACTGACTCCTACTTATATTAGGTGGGAGAGTCTATTATCTACAGACTAGGTGTGTTTCACCATAACAGAGAGAGAGAGAAAGTGTTGTAGAGTTACTTACCGCAGTGGAAACGGTATTTGGACTAAATTCGGTCCTAAATAGGTTCAACGTACAAAAACGTTAGGAATTTGTTATAATAAAAATTACGCAGAGTAATCTAGTTGTGGTAGCTGACTACTTTCCGTATTCGACTCCTACTTGTAATAGATGGGAGAGTCTATTATCTATAGACTAGGTGTCTTTCACCATAACAAAGGTTTCAGAGAATTATCTTTCAGTAAAATATTTTTCATTTGAAAGTTATATAAATTTTTTTAAAGAATCGAACATGTCTTTTTTTATTCAAACTTCTGGGTTTCAAGAATGCTGCCACATACTTGATAAAATAACTGATAGTTACCAAACTAGATATTGCAAGCGCAATGTGTTTAATCCTAAATCGGTGTTCCTTTACTATTTGGTTTAGTCATAAGTAATATTTTTTTTAGGAAATAATTGTAATTCTGAATCTAATTAACCTAATTGTTTCTTAAATATATCTAAGCGGGGGAGGGAATAAGAAACAGGTTGCATATGACAAAAGGTAGTGTATTGAGAAAGATAAAACTCCATAACTAACCTCAAAAACTAAGCTCCATGGAAAGTAATATTACACTATATCATTTGGCATTCTTCATTGAAAATTCTTCACCTCTAACACTCTGCATTATTCATTAGTATTACTTCCCTTTCTAATGTATATGGCAGTCCTTCCACTGCTGTAGTATAGGTCTTGATTTCAATCAAGATTGTTTTTGCAGTTGCCATAGCAGGACATGACAACACAACTGTATATTATTATTTGAAGTTGTTTGAAAAGAAAAGAAACATTTTGCTCAGCAAACAAAGTCACCAACAGAGTGCTAGCAGCTGCAACATGTCCATAAAAATTTGATCAGAAAGTGCTCATCAATAGGAAAATTTATTCCTCTCTAAGATGATGCCAAAACATAGAACAAGAACAACATTTTTTGGAACTTGGTTAGTTTGTTTTATCCTCTCAATCATGTTCACCTAACCTTAAACCAATAAATTCTGTTTTTCAATCTTTGTAAAACACTTTGGTAAAGGAAAATGTTTTCTGATGAAAACCAAATTCCAGCATTTGTCAACAATTTTGCATCAAAACCTGTATAATTTTACTCAAAAGGTATTGAAGAGCTGCCTGATGTATGTCAGCAAGTCATTGCAAACAACAGTGAATATATGATCATAATTGTTCAGATGAACTCTTCGCTATGGTATCTAGATTTTTTGAATTTAAGCACAGTATGAGACTGGCATCGAGATCTCATCAATTTACAGTTGAGCTGACTAGATACAACCATAAATTCTCTTTTCTCACTTGTGGAACCTTCCGGATCCATCCTTTCAAGCCAACTTAAATCTGCAAAAATTTAAATGCAATGTCAATCGCTATCTACTGTCCTCCTGATAACTCTTTCCTCTTCCTGGTCATTATTAATGTTTGTTTCTAATTCTTCCACACCCTGTAATCCCTTGTCTTAGTGGCTTTATTGCCTTGCATGGAGTAATACCAATTTAAAAAAAAAAAAAAAATTTATTTTATTTTTTTGCAAAATAAAATTTATAAACAAAAAAAAAAGACAATCTGACATGACCTTGTGCCAGACTAAATTATACTTGATAAGCCTCACTAATTAGATTCACAAAATAAAAAAAATATATATAAATATTTTTTCTATTCAACAACACCTGAAAGAACTTTCATAAACATCAACTCTTCATCTAATTCTAAGAATATAGATGCATAAGATACCAAATTCCAACCGTGAGCAAATAATTGCAGAAACCATTCCTCCTGGCATTCCAATTTTATCAGACAAGCTAGCACAAAAAAAAAAAACCTTATCTAAGTGACCTTTGACACACACACACACAATCATCCAACCTGTGCAACTATACACCAAATCTTTCAGGCGTTCTTGTTCATTGCAATTCTCTCCAGTAACTATAAACACCTGCCTTGCCATGTTAAATCACATTCCACTTACTTTAGTCATCCCACCAAAGTTCTTCAGCAATATGCCCCTTTTGTACACTCCCCCTCCTAGCATCACTGCCATCAGCCCTTATTCAGTCTATTGTAGGTGGGAAGGTTATCTTTTGCAGACATACATAGTTAAACACCTAAGCCCTTAAGCACTCAACTCGAATCCTTAAAAAGGGAAAAAAATAAATAGCGCTGATTCATAGTTTTTTCCTTTCTCTGGTCAAGACTAATTTGAAATATCTGGGAAGGGTTTTAACAGAAGATGCCTTCCAAAATCTAAGTAGTAAAAAACAGAAAAATTTAATTAGGAAAAAAGAAAAGAGTGTTGAACTACTATATAATATCAATCCATTTATATAGCAATGAAGGCTATACAAATCTCCTCACAGAGGTAGCAGAAATAGGGTTCGACGGAAGGATATGGAAAATATCATGGCCAGAACATGTAAGCAATGAGGAAGTTTTAGGGAAAAACAAAACAAAGAGGATACATACTCAGAATCAGAAAGAGATAGCTGAACTTCTGACTGTCTATATTTCTGAGATGAGGTATTATGTACACTATTTACATTATTCGGACTATTGTCCTCATTTTTGTCACCATATTTATTACAACGTTTCAGCCATTGTACGCTCCGGCCTTCTTCAGGTGGTTGGAATGTCAAACTGAACCCTTTATTTCACTCATTGGGGTAGACTGTTCTAGTTCCACATGCCATATCTAATGGATGTCAGTTATCAGTTATCTCCTGTTAATTCACCTCTCCATGTTCTCCACTGCCTTAACCGGGTATTGAACTCACACTCCTTGGGCCCTCAAGGACACATGGCACAGTGGATAAAGGCATCGGTTAAATCCAGTGACAAGACCCAAAGGAGTGAGAGTTCAATACCCGGTTAAGGTAGTGGAGAGGGGAATTAACAGGCGATGACGGATAACTGACATCCATTAAACATGGCACGTGGAACTAGAACAGTCTACCCCAGTGAGCGAAATAAAGTGTTCAGTTCGACATTCCAACCACCTGAAGAAGGCTGGAGCATACAACGGCCGAAACGTTGGAATTAATATGACAACAAAGATGAGGACAATAGTCCGAATAATGTAAATAGTGCCTCTCGCTGTAGCATTGCTATTTCCAGGGTACGTGTTCTGACAAACTACATTATTTAGCCACACCACCCCAACCTTTACAAGTGTAATATAAATAAAATTAACTTAACTGATAGATATTATATTCAGCACCCACCCTGGTTATGTTGACTTTCCTTTTTTTTTTTGTATGTGCACACACACACACACACATATATATATATATATATATATATATATATATATATATATATATGTGTGTGTGTGTGTGTGTGTGTGTGTGTGTATAAGTGGACATGGAAGTCAGCACTTAAAGGCGACAGTCTGTTTCATGCTAGTGCAATCGTCAGGCACTCGCCTGACGATTGCACTAGCATGAAACAGACTGTCGCCTCTAAGTGCTGACTTCCATGTCCACTTTTATATTTACACACGCTCTATCTCTGATATTGAGCACTTTATGCCATAAATATAGCACACTTTAAGACTATATTTCTTATATATATATATATATATATATATATATATATATATATATATATATATATATATGGGAGAGAAAATGTATGACAAAGTGGATCCTTGAGGACTAAATTTGTGATGCTGCTGCGACTACACATGTGCATGAATGAGGGATGCTGGGAATTTTAAATTATTTTTAATCTAGACAATTTCATTTAGATTCTTTTTCTTTCCATCCCTTTTGTTAGTAGATATTCCACACTTTGATAATAGAAGCTCCCCAATATTGTTTTTATATATATATATATATATATATATATATATATACACACACACACATACATACATACATACACGCACCTGCTGTCTATCATATTTTGATCTTTAAAATACATACTTTATTTTAAATGAAGAATGGTTCCTCAAAATGAATATTGTAATCAAATATAAAAGAGAAAATTCTCTTTTATAGATAAACTTCATTTTAGTACGATTTTTTTTTACCTATATGAAACGGTTCATTAGGCAGAGTCACATACCATTGAAAATCACAGCATCCAAAGATGTTTCAGACTCACGTTTATAGATTCTATGCCATTATGAATCTATTGTGCTAGTTTGATAATGGTTGTAATAGTATTAATATTTTTTCCCAAACCCCAGTTCATTACACTGCAAGTGAAATTAGAAATTGAGAGAGTCAGGTAACATCTCATCAATAAACCATTACTTTGAAAGTAATCTGGATGAATTTAAACATTGAAATGTTTTCAAGTAATTTTATAGCATTGTTACCTGGCTGTGCTGGCCTGTTTGGGGAAAATAAATAATTATAAAGCCACTGATGGCAATTTTTCATGTGGACCTACATTTTAGTTTTGGTTGGATACTCTGCAGTACAGATAAAGTTAAACACCATCCCCAATACACAATAAAAAATATGTCACAACACAGGTTATATTGTACACTTCTAGATGTCAATATTGGTCTGGAAATAGTGCTAAGCACTAGTCAGTTTATAATACAAATGTGAGAAAGACCAAGATTTCACATCTTGAAAACATATACAGCACTTTCTCCATGAGCCATAACTGAATTCCCAATTAGATTTGGGCATGATTTGAAGTTGGAATGGCCGCAAGAATTCATGTAATAAAACAAAAAGAAAAGCATCTTGTTATCAGGTGAGGAGAAATGAAATAAGGACGATACTGCCCAGGTTAAAGTTCATCAGCCCAATTACCCAACATTAAACACTGAAGCAATGACTTTGGCAAATGTTTAATTTGGCTTTCACTCAACCACAAGCTGCCCATATAAATACATCTGCTTGAATCCAGCTTCAAATGTGAGTGACTGAAAAAATGTGAGGCCAACCAAAATCAAACAAAAATTGTCACATTTTTTCATAAAAAAATAAACTCGACAAAACCTTGAACAAAATGTTTTAAAATGCTGTTTGATGAGATAAATGTTAAATCTTTCAGAAAATGACTTATTTTGTCATTCTTTTTTGATAATTAATCTATTATCTAAAATGCTGAATTATTTGAACATTTTTTTTCAACCCATCCCAAGGTGACTGGATAATCTACAAAATGCTATATACACTGACAGCAGGCAATGTAAGTTTTGTAAAGACATATGAGTAGGTAAAAATTCATATGTAAATAAAAAAATATATCAGTAAAAAGACAATATTAATAAAAACAAAAAGAAAAACTTTTCTTTACCAACATGTTTTGTCCTCTCCTTTATCAAGGCAAATGTAAGGATTTTATTTTGCAACAAGTATCTATGAACAGGAGTAAAAAAAAAAATAGTGTTAGACTTTCAAAATTTTTAAATTTAAGAATGCTTATAAATATTCTCGAGGCTTACTATGGAAGATGCTAAGTGATGTAATTTAATGCCGAATAAGCTAAGTAAATGTCATGAAATTTTTTTATTGTAAATATTATTTATTATTTTATTTTAGTTTGAGAAATTAATTTATGTATTTATTTTAAATAATAAGTTTTAATTTAACAGTTTTCGTTTAATTTTTAAAAAAATTTTTTATGGTCATGTATATTGGCTTGGGAAAGGAGTATGTCTTTTTGAAAAGGAGATATTTTTTAAAAAGTCCAAGATGCAGATTTACATTTTGGCAAGATTCAATAGCAGCACACTCAAGAACTTTCTATCTAAGTTATTTTCTCTTTTAACAAGTGCGGCATTCTTTAGATTGAAGTTGTGGTGGTCATTTCTATGTATGACGAATACAGTTGATAAATTGTTCTAAGATCCTTTTTGTGTTCACAGATATTTTTGTTTTTAATTTCTGCAAGTTTCCCAATATATTGTAAGTAACAGTTGTTTTAATTTTACTTATAAGTATGTCCGCTGCAATGGAAGTGTTAACAAGATGGGAAACTATGGCATAAAGATTTTTCAGTGAAACCTTTCATCCTCCATCTGATCAGTTTAAAATCTGATCATCTTGCACTATTTCTGGCTAAACCTTATTTTTTTCTTTTCCTCCAGTGGTTTTTCTTATCAGATTATTCAACCGCAAAGAAGGTCTTGTTTTTCTGCATCTGGGTTCTTAGTTACTTATCTACTAAACAAAATATCCATCTGTTGTCAAAAAAACGTGTTATATAGTCAGCCCAATTTAACCTTTCCAACTGACTTTCAAGAATGACATCTTTAAATTTTGTAACATTTCTTCTGTGTATTATAGGCTTATAAAGTGATATATTGAGAAGAATTCAATTTCTGGGATGATTTGTTTGTTTTATGGCTTAACCCCTCATCGGTCACAATTTCTGGGATAAGGAATTATCAGTATTCACATTTAGACTAATATCCTCATCTCTGTTATTCTCTCTGAATTTCTGGGATGCAGCATTATTTGCATTCAGACTAATGTCCTTATCACTGTTGTTATTCTCTTTGAATTTCTGGGATGAGGAGTTACTATTTACATTCAGACTAATATCCTCATCTTTGTTTTTATAATGTTTTGATTGTTATGCTTCCCAGTATTCTACAGATGTCTATTGATGCAGATAATCTTCAGGAAATTTTGAATTGAACTTTTTATTTAATCTATGACGAATAAGTTGTTCTCGTTCATGTTCAGGGAGATCACATCTTGTTCATTTGTTAGTACTGCTCAGTTATTGCTAGTCTTGTTTCCACTGGGTTTGAGTCTCTACTACCCAGGCCAGGGATTGAACTCAAAATTACTTCTTTAGTACTGCTCAGTTATTGCTAGTCTTGTTTCCACTGAGCCTGAATTTGTATTACCCAGGCCAGGGATTGAACTCAAAATTACTTCTTTAGTACTGCTCAGTCATTGTAAAGGATACCAAGAATATTCTTTTCATTACTCTTTGAGTGACTGTGTTGCCAGGCTCGTACAATGACCATTTTTCAAAGAATTACTGGAAGAACATCATTATTATTATCATTATTATTATTATTATTTTAGTCAAATATTTCTATTAAAATAAAAACGCCCAATTTTTTAAAGTGTTTTCATCCACTTGTCATGGAAGCTTTAAAGTTGCAATCCACCAAACAGTTGCTGAAAACCATGACTTACACTAAAAGCAAACAGAGGAGATGCAGTAGTGTCACGTGAGATTAGTAATCCATAATTCTGTTAAAGAGGATTAAAGAAATCTTAAATACTACAAAGCCACACGTGTCACACATTTTCTTGAATACAAATAAGTTACACAGTTCATAGTGTGAGATTTAATAAATTGTTCAAATTGTGTACCAATGTTATCAAAAATGGTTCCTTATTTTCTTAAGTCCTTATAAGATTTTCACAATTTTTATCTTTAAATAAGTCTTTTTTGCAAATTAATATATTGATCATCATCAGACCATCAACTTTTTAAATTGTCAGGGAACCTGAGGGCAGAAGAAACAGACCGATTTTTCTTCCCCATGATCCTCTCAGTGGGCTTTCAGATAGGTTGGTGGCACCTATCACCTCTCCAAATTCTTGACCAACAACCAAAGACCATGCTCTGTATACTCAACCCTCATATTTTGAATTAAGAATTGTCTTTCTCCTAGAACAGTTGCTACACAACACTATAAGACACAGTCTGTCCTGCTATTTACCCATAGCTTCAAGTGAGTAAAAGAGATGGATTCATGGCTTTCCCAAGGATATTAGCATGTATTAATATATTAATATGTAGTAATTCTGGGGATCAGTTTATTACTTAACTGTAGAAAACCAATCCCCAAACTTTATGTCAAGTAAAATTTTAATACTAGTGTACCCAATTTAGCAAACAAAAATGATAGCATATTTTGTTAGGAGGATCAGTTTACTACTCAAAAACAAGACAAAACAGCCCCCCCCACCAAATTTATGTCCAATACAATCCATAAAATAGCATTTTGACACCCAGAAACAACTGCCTGCCTCCATTAGTTAGTTGATAACACCAAAATCTGTCTGCCTATGTAGACTAGAAATTATCAAGGGTCTTTGTAGCGAATACATGTCAGTACTGACGCAAAAGAGGTCCCAGATTGTATGTGAACATGTCTGTCAAAACCAGTTATATCAGAGATTTCCCCATTACCAGCAGGACAACTTGGCATGTTCAGATACAGGCCTCTCTGCAACATGGTTAGATCCGGATTTCTGTCAACAGTTTCCTGTCAATAAAAACAATGAACAAACCAGCAGTGGACAAGACTTGTGAAGTTGGTCTCTTAAGGATTTTGTTCCTAAAGTTGCCGTGACTTCTGAGGCAGTGTCATTTTGTTACTTCTCATTTCATTTCTCTGCCTATTACGCTCATAGCAGCTAGGAGAGCTAGGATTTAGGTGTTTCCCTAACCTCAAAACACCCTTACCATAGCTTACAACACTCTTCATATAAAACAATAAAAAGCCAAAACAAACTTACTTTATTTAAAAATAGTTTCAATATGTTGATGGAGCCCCCCACCACCACAAAGTTATGCCACATCATATTGTGCAACCTACAATTACTACCACTTCTACACAATACAACTTATAACATGAACATGAAAAAGCATTAACAACAGACCCCTTGAAAATGGTTAAGGAATTGGCTGAAAGCACTTGGGACAATAACCAATTATGGACAGTTTCTGCACCCCCATTTAGTCCTTCCAAAAAGAAAATTGTAAGAACATTAGAAAAACTCATGAGATTTTCCTTGTCCGTCACATTGAATGAAACATGTATAAAAGAAAGTTTTCTGCCCAAATACACAATATTCAAATTTTATATTAATGCTACCATACCTATATCACCAAAAAATGAGAGCATATTTTGTCAAGACCTTACAACTGATTATTAGATTCTCCCATGTGAACCTTTAAATATTTTTCCAATTATTATATTAAAATGTCATTCTAGGGATTGGGGTATGTTTATTACTTGATAATAAAAAAAAAAAACAATCTCTAATTTTATTTCCAGTAGAATATTATATTCATATACATTAACCCATTTTATAAAAAGGAAGGCATTTTTGTTAAGTCCTTACTGTTATTAGAACAAAAAAGTAAATAAAACAATTGTGGTTGTATTTTAGTACAAATTGCATTTGAATGTAGTAAAAGTCAAACTTTCAGACCACTGACTCTACCATTACTGCACTTGGTAAAATTTAGTTATTTTTCTTCACTAACAATTGTTTCTGGATTTATGTAAATAAATAAAACATTTAACTACCATTTGTTTTGCAATTTTTTTTTTTTTACCTAACATTTGTATAAATACAGTTTCTGTGTATGATGTGTGTTGGAAGAAAGGAATTCTGAAAAATCCTTAATTAATGCAAGTGTTAATGAGAGAATAGCGCTATTCAGTATATATCATTAGCATCTGTAAGCCTTTTCCTTTTCTCAATCTTTCAAGTATACATAATTTGGAATTCATCTTGAGAATATATTCACGTAAGTATATCTTCTATGTGCCATGTCCCTTCAGGACATTGGCAATCATGGCTCACCACTATTTGTTGTCCCTTTAGAAGATAATTATAGACGTATTTTATTAAAATAAATCCCCAACTTTATAAATGCTAGACAATATTAACAGCCATACCTGGAATCAGGAAGAGTTCTGGTTCGTCCCTGGCGGGAGACAGACTTGTCTGTCATGTGGTTCCTGTGCTGTCTATTTGTATTGTCAGTCATGACACTAGGATGAGCAGATGGGCAAGGAGTTGGTAGGGGGAAGATTTGCACCATTAGACCAACACAGCAGAAGTTGTCCCAAGTATCACCTACCTACCTACCTACCTACCCACCCAGACAATCAGGTGAAACTTTGAATAAAATATCTATTTTGTCATATGGGAAACAGGGTTCATGTTTTTATTCCTCAACATGGTGCTTGTTTAATGGCACATCAACTCCTTATGGGTCATTAATGCTAAAATTTAACTTTCTTAAAAGCTTGAGTAATTTTTTTCTTTTTACAAAAATCTATTGCTTGTAATATATTTTTTCTCTTACAGAAATCTGTTGCTGGTAATTTTTTTTTTAAATCTGTATTTTCAGTTTTTTGACCCCAGTTTGGGGGTTCTCTATTTTCCCATAGCTGAGACCCTAAGAGGTGCTATCACCCCAGATCAGGGTTGACCTAGGAACAACAACAAATAAGAGGTGGTTCCATGCTACACAAAACCACCCAATCAGCAGTCTTGCCACTGGATGCAATTTATGGATATGGCGTTTGTCTTTCATCTTGTTACCTTGTGAGAAGCGGAGGACTCTTTCCCAACTTTTGGTGCACACAAAGCAGATTGAGAATTGGAATGTAACTTGGAGTAATCCCTAGCCAGTTGGTGGGAAGCTTGTGTGATGCTCACATTGTATCTTTACACACCTGTTTCTCCAAGATTTCTACCTGTAATTTTTTATCAGTTCCCGTATAATTCTTCATTGGATATGTCGCACTGTGCTCAACAGCCGAGTGGATGTACCATTTAGTTTCTTTACCAGTGATTTTGTTAATGTCCAAATGCTTGATCCTTTAAAATGACCATTTCTACTGTTGACTTAATGAGTTGCACTTTCAAGATGTCTTGCATTTTTGACTTCCAGATTGCGTCTACTTTTGATAATACTATACTTGCCATTGCAATTCTAATATCTATGATTTTTCCAAGCAATTCAACCCTGATCCTAAACATAGTGATTTTCCAAATGTAGCTTAGATGTGGCACAAGGCCGAAAGTATGCGGCACCCAGTGAGGATCGTTCTCACTATTCAGTCGTAACCATTGCACCACCTTGAGGTGCCCACCTGATCCTAAATATATTAAAAATCATTCACTTGATTTAGGTTATCACCTTTGAATGCCCTAATATCCCCATTCTGTTTGTTTGGTATATAAAAACAACTGGTACAATATTTCAGATTGAAATCAATCAAAACCTGCCACTAAATCAAGTACAATAGTAAGAATTGAAAACTTCTGCTGCACAAATACAGCACTATTTACAGTAAACTGCTTTGATTATTATAGTAAATAACGTAAGTTGGATTTTGAATTGAATGATCCAGAAAAGTAAGGGGATGTTTCTAAATATAAACCTCAATATTCTTTACATGCTACAAAATTCAAAGATATTAATGCAATGGAAAACATTATCTTCTGCCTTCTTAATGCCTGTTCTTTTATTGTCCTCTCTCTTGAATGTTTTCTTTTTCTCATATTCTCTCACACTCAGTAACTCCTTGTGTCTTAGAGGCTTCATTACCTTGCTTGGGGTAAAATGATTATTACAAAAAAAAAAGGGGGGGGGGGCAATTTCGGACAACAATGAGAAAAAAAAAAAATCCATACCTCATCAACAGGAGCCAATCCCAACTGGGATGTCCTGGTACTATGACACTTGTCTGGTAAACTGTAATCCATGGAGACTTCAGATTCATCCGATGAATCGTCATTTGTTGAATGAGAATGAAGATCAGAAAGGGGATCACTTCCTGGAAAGGAGAAAGAAATTGAAAGAAATTGAAAATCATCTAAAATTAGAATAAATTACTTTTAATATGTACGACGACATAAAAACACCAAATATGTTAAGCCGGTAATTCGTTTGCACCTATATTTTGAAAAATGCCTATGTGATTTGAACAATTGCTTTTCAACGATAAAAACCAGGACCAATTTGTCAGGGAGGCAACTTCTTGATGTGATCAACCTGGGCAGATGGTCCCAGTGTGCTGTACCGTTACAGTATAGCAAAACATCATTTTGGTTAACTTGTGGTATTTTTAGGTAGGACAGACAAATGTCACTGATACCTTGTTATGATAATTCCTCTTGTAGTACTAGTAGTAATAATGATGATAATAGTATTTAAGTCATTTAAGTAAATATTATTGTAGAGCAAATTATAAATCTACCATTCATCCGTGCATTGAATACAGTTGCCATATCATGTCTGGTGCTCCTGCTGTGCATCTCAAGATTGCTGACAGAAACCAGAAAATGGTTTGCAATATAATCAATCCTAACCTGGCATCTCATCTATTCACTTTCATGAAAGTGACATGGCTCTTCTCTGTCTGTTCTACAAATATTTCCATGGCAACTGCTCGGATTAACCAAACTGCATGAATTTAAGCATGCTATTAGATTGGCAACTAGGTGTAACTATTTCACTGTTGAACTAGCTAGGGACTCCCTTCAGATTTCTTGCTTCCCTGATAACTACAATTTTCAAAAATTTAAATTCAATGTCAATCACCATCTTCTGTCTTCTTGAACCCTGTTCCATTTTTGTCTTTTCATTAATCCTCCCCATTTTCAATCTTCTCGTTCACTGCCTGTAACTGCTTGCGTTCTAGTGGCATTATCGCCTTGTATGAGGTGATATGATTAATAAAAAAAAAATAATGAGGTTAAGTAGAAGTGTTTGCGTGACCCTAAACAGTCTACGATGTTAATAAAACATAATCACTTATGTATAAAGGATAATGTAACAATATTAAATGTTCATTTATTTATCCCTAGTCAGTATTGTAAGTGATAATTTAATTTTTTTTTGTTACTATTAATTAATAAACAATAAGTCAAATACTCTATCATGATACTGGGCACTTTAATTACAAAGACTCCTGCCTTAAAAATATTACCTTCCAAAAATAGACTTATCAAAATTTCTGTTTGTGTGTGGGGGTGGGACAATCGTTGTTATTATTAGAGAAAAGGTATATAAACCATTTGAAGTTTACACAATATATATCAATGGTCATCATTATGCTGGCCTTTAATTAAAGAAACAGAAACTATATAAAAAAATATAATTTTAGGGTGTGCTATATTTATGGGATAAAGTGCTCAATATCAGAGATAGAGCATGTGTAAATATAAAAGTGAACATAGAAGTCAACACTTAGAGGCGACAGTGTTTCATGCTAGACGTAATTGTCAGGCCACGAGTGCTGTTATTTTTCTCGGCTATTTATATATATGGATCAGTGGTGCATTGTGGGTAGTCTATTTTGGCAGTTATTTTACCGGAAGTCGTTTATTTGTTTGTTTATTTATTTGGATTAAATTATTTTGGTTGTCATTATTTTTTTTATTTTAATTGGGGGTTTTATTAACATAGTCAAAATTTGTTTATATCGCTTATTTAATAGTTTTGTTTTCGTTTGGGAAGATAAAGCTATTTATTCAATTTTGGAGTTGATTGTTGTAGTTTATTCTAACTATTATTTTGGCGGGAACAGTTTTTAATTTGTTTATTACTTCATTTAATTATTTGGATTGATTATCTTTATTTGTTTTTTATAACGGTTAATTTATCAGGATCGGTTTGTTAGTTTATTTTATTTATTTGGATGAATTTAGATGAATTTATTTTACTTGTTCTTTATTATACTGTATGTTTGTATTTAATCTTTTATATATATATATATATATATATAGCCAGCCTGAAGATTGTGTTTAATCATGAAACAAACTACCACCACTGAATGTTGACTTCAATATCCTCTTTTATATTTACATATGCTATATACTTGATATTTAAAACTCATAAATACAGCATACCTTAAAACTATATTTTTTATTATATTTGACTTTGCTAAGCAGACGCTTCCTTTGTAGCTAAATGGTACAGCACAGCATGTTGGGCTATATGACAGTTCAGTGTAGGATACAGGTTCAATTCCTGTTGGAGGATGCATATTTTCAATGAAATTTCTCAGACATTCAGGCTGGTAAATGTTAATACTTTTTATTATAAACAGAGATTTACTTAAATATTTGTGTCTATATAAATAATGTATAACAATATATTAAAATAATTGTTGGACTTAGTCCATTTCATAATATATATATATATATATATATATGCGCACACATTTAATTCACCAAGAAATATGGCAAAAATTGAATGTAAAAATCCATGAAAAAAATTTAAAAAATTTTAAAATATGCATTTCTTAACTGGTAAAGAACACTGTTGGGTTCTTAAAGCTTTCTGTGTCTGAGCAGGCAAACTGGGGAAACAGGTTCAAGCCCTGTCAGAAAGGACTTTATTTTTTTTATTAGTAAGACTCCTGTATGTACAAGCTGATAGATATAAATTTATAGTTTAAAAAGCAGGGTTGTTTATTCAGACACCTACCTCTACTAAATATACTATTTAAAGTAATATGAAATATGTGTGCAAAATCTTTCATTTTCAAATTATTTTTCTTCAAAATTACAAAAGAATACACACTTCGTTAAATGTAACTTTCCAATAAAAAACCCCAAAATATTTTTAAATTCTCACCTTCCGACCTTGGTCTAGATCCTGTTGACCTGCTTCTGGCTCGAAAATGAAAAAGTTTCCACATTGTATTAAAATGAGCCATGTTGATAGGAAAAAAAACAGAAACAAAAGTGCTTCTTCTATCTTTAAATGCAGCGCACTACTTAGTGTGATATTGTTCAATCAAACTATTCAATTACAAGAAATTTTCCGTCATGATTAGTTCATTATAACAAAAAAAAAAAAAAAAAAAATTCCCCAGTTGGTAACAGTGTTTTTAAAAATCAATATATAAGTACAATCTTGATATGACAAATATCTTATTTAAAAGTCATCAAAATGCCGATTTGAAAATAGTCAATGCTTAAAAACATGAGTTTGAATTATTTACTAATATCCAAAAAATGAAAAATCTTCCGAAACAAAATCTCATTTTTTAAGTGGTCAGTCTTGTATTTGTCAAAGTATCATATTAACAAAAGTAACATAAAACACTATTAACACAAAGGAAGTGTTTATTGCAGGTTCACAGACATAAAATCAGCATTCGCAATACCCAGAACAATTTATGAAGTTTTGTTTGAAACCATAATATGAAAAACAAAAATCTTTAACTAGAAAGCTTGGACGATAAAGAACTCTGGAACTAATGCGAGTCATGAACATCCAAAAAACATTTACTTTTAGGCTGAAAATGTTTTAGCTTTATATAGTAACAAAAAAGATTTAATTAAAGAGACCCTGAAGATAAAATAAAGGTCATCTCTTTTTACAAACTTAAAAAATATATATATATATCCTGTTCTCTTATTTGCAAAATCCCTAATAGTAAGCTGGATTAAATATCAACAGAAGTCATTCTTATCTAAAAGTATTAAAAAAAAAACAACAAAAAACACTGTGAATCAGATATTTAAAAATTCATACCAAAAACTATATTTCCTGTAAATAATACCAGCTGCACTTTATAAAAACATACAAAAATATTCTAAGCATTAAAATTTTCAATGATTAAATGGATTTTTTTTTCTGTAATCCAAACAAGTTTCCAAGTGCCACTTTGTATCTCCTGAGCTATTTTTTTCCACGAAGTCCAGAATCCAATTCTTCAAAGTAAAATCTGTTATATTATATTAACACGAATGATGCTTGTCACAGAACAAGGTTAGTAAAGCCAGCTTTGGTGATAACATTTCAAGTTCAATCCTCGTTGGGTGAATGTAAAAACAACATATCACCATATCTATTTTAAGACAACTAATGTGTTTGTGTCGTTAAGTGTTTAGGGACATTAACCGCACCTTGTCTTCTTATTGACAAGTGACATTATCCTGACAAGCAAACTTGGGCCACAACAATACTACTATGTAAAGTACTAATGGTAATAAGTTACTAATTGGAAGCCTGATTCAGATAGTCACAATCAAAAATGTTTAAAAAAAAAAAGTATCTGATTAATTTAAGCGTGTATCGATATGGAAGTTAAAAGTTTCACAAACTACCTTTTGTCATTTTACAGAAAATTTTGAATATACACCAAAAGTGAAACATTATTAGACAAGACATTTTTTTGTTTTTTTTACTCTAATATTTCAATGTAAGACAATGGTAATAAAAACATGCAACATAATTAACTAAACAGATATTTATCAGACATGGATATACTGAAAGTAATCCAAATTTCTTATACCAAATACAAGCATTCATTTTTTATTAGTATTTTTTAAAATACTATTTCTCTTGCTTGTATACAAATGGTAGTAATGAACTAAGAGCCTGAAATTGTCTGAATTTCTTAGATAAAGAATTGCCTTTTTTATTTCTCTTGTCTGTTTACATCAGTGGTTCTCGAACTTCTTTGCCCATGCACCCATTTCCTCCATTTGTCAGAATTTCATACTCCCACCTTTCCAAGATGGTCCAACTCAAAAGTTGCATTCCCAATAATATAAATATATTATTGAAAATTTTCATTCTTTTCCATATTAGTATACATACATCTACAAGGATTATTTTTATAGGGGAGTTTTACAAATTTAATAGTAGTAGAAAAGCTGATTGATTTTTAAATTTGAATACATGTACAATAATTTGTTTTAATTCATAACTAATTACTAAATAAACTAAAACATACTCCAATGAACAAGAAATTTAATAGAATGCCAGAGTATTGTAATTCGAAATTCTATAAATAAAAAACAAGCAAAAGTAAAAGATCCAACCTGAAACTCTTGAACCCCCAGAGGAGGATTACCCTTAGTTGAGAATTCCTTGTTTTTCATCTTTTAGTAATAACAATAGTTTGAATGCATGCAAATTCTTTAGATGAGGAGTTGTTACCATTTGTGGCTATTTTTTCTTTCTTATTTTTGTTGCAACATTAAAATAATCTTTATATTTCGTGATTGAAACAAGCAGTATCAACTGTAAATAAAAATACCTTCTGACAATAACTAATCTTCTATTCTTGACAAGACTGGGTTAGCACTTTACAATAAGGATAAAAAGACTAAGTGGCAGACATTAGTCAAATTCTACCAACTACAGTATTCATTATCTAGTTTTTAGTCCATGTAATATTGTTTGCCGACACCAAATAGCATCTGTGGTCATAACTATGTTGTCTAAATTTCTTAGGTGTAAACAAACAATATGGCATAGAGAAAAAAAAATTTTAGCTAATGAATGACATCTATTTGTTTTCATGACCAAACTTTCTGAAATACTGTCTCAATAATACAGGCTAAAAAAAAACCCCAAAACTGAAGAGATACAATCAAATTTTGCTAGAAGTTTATTGCCAAACAATAAAAAAAATGCAATTAAAACAACTAATTAAAAAAAAAAATAGTAATCATAAAGAGTGGCCCAGAGTGTTGGGATAAAAGCAACAATAATAAGAGTTCTTAGTAGTACTGCTCGGTTATTTCAGAGTTCATGTACACACTGCCCGGCCTAGGAATTGAACTCACAATCACTGTCACCAAATTCACAAACCAATGCTTTTTATTCACTAAACAATTATCCCATAGGAAAACAGGGTCAGCAATAACTGAGTAGTTTTAAAAATAACTAGACGAAATATCCCTAGACATGAAAAGTGGAACAAGAACAGTCTCCCCTCATGTAGATTAAATAAATGGTTCAATTCAGAATTCCTAGTAGGTAACTGATCTATATAGGTGTGTGTGTGTGTGTATATATATATATATATATATATATATATATATATATACACACACACACACACACCTGATGAAGGCCAGAGAGTACAACAGCTGAAATGTTGTGATAACAACAAAGATAAGGATATCAGTCCAAATTTAAATAGTGTAAATAATGATTTATTTTATTATTATCTTTCCCAGGTCATGATCTGCTATCCATTTACATAAACCTGTTAGGCATATTATTCGGTTTCCCTCTTGCTTTCAGTATTGTTAAATTCTCCAAGCCTACTTTCCTCATTATGCGTCCCAGAATTTTCAACTCTTTCTGATTCTAAGTATAAATGCCCTTTTTGCTCCCATTTTTCTTAACACTTCTTTGTTGCAAACGTTTCATCCATGATGTTCTCAGCATTCTTCTGTAGAATCCACATCAGTCGCCTCAAGTCTCATCTTCATCTGTGCGAAGATTGTCCATCATTCACTGCTATATAAGAGGATCGGTAGGACATAGCAGTTCAGCACTCATTTCTTTGTTTCTAACAAACAGGTCCGATCTGTTTTTATCCTTTGGAAGGCGCATCCTCATAGACGCTAAACATAGTATTATAGAAGATAACAATCCAGTGGAGAAGGCAGCTGGAAAACACTCCACAATTCTTTCCAAAACACATCAGGTTTGTACACAAAACCTTATATATAGCCTATCTATTTTAAAATACATAATAATGGGCCTTTATGTAGATAAAACTTTGAAGTGAACAAAGAAAGAAGGTCTATTAAAAGATGACATATTGAATTATTTGGAACAAAACCAGGATTGCAATCTTCAAGAAGTGATGCAGGCAAAGATGATGAAAAACACTTATCACAAAGAAATTACAAAGTCCTAAACAAAGTGATTTTTTTTTATCATTTCACCCCCAACCAAAGCTATAAAAGCCACTAAGAGGCAAAGGATTACTGAGAGTGACAGAAAATGAGAAAATATTATCAGGGGGGGGGGGACACAATGAAAGAACATGACTAAAAAAAACAGAAAATGACGATTGACATTGCATTTAAATTTTTGAAGACAAGAAAGCAAGAAACTAGAAGAGAGTCCCACAGATGAGAAGTATGAGAACAGAAACCACCAGAACTTATAGTTACACTTAGCAATTTCAACAGTAAAAAGACGAGTTTTAGCTGTCAATCTAGTTTTGTTTTTATCCCATGACCTGTAGGGTCACCAAGTGTACTGCAGCCACAGTAGTAGTGGTGTTTCTCGGGCAAGATAACCTGACAGAGTCCAACCCTCTTCAGGACAGTTTTGAATTCAGTGTTTTTCTCCTAGACTGGTTACCATCCAAGGTTATAGAACCCAGTCTGTCCTGCTATTTACCCATAGCTTGGAGGAAAAGAAGAGGATTCATACCTTTCCCAAGGGTATTAGCACATAAGTGAATGTAATGGACCCAACTGAAATTTGAACTCGGTTCTCCAATTCCTCAATCTGAGCCGCTATCCATTACTCCACTGTGCCTTCAATCTAGTACTAGACTTAAATTCATGAAGTAAAGGTAGTAAAAAGGAAAAAGCATATGAAAATATTTATATATATTATAAAAAAAGTCACAGGTAAGCTATATTACAGTGGTAAGAAAATGATTAAAGATGCCAGGTCAGGACTGGTAAAGTTGCAGGTTCTTTGGATTTTATCAAGAATCTCAAGATACATAGCCAAAGCACTAAACTATATAAATACAGAATTCAGATATAGGATAAAAGTGTTCTGTCCAAATAAAATAAATCAGGTTCCCCAACCACATTTGTATTAAATTATTTCTGGTTTAATTTGTTTATGGGTTTTTAAATCATGAGCACATGACCAAGTGGTTAGAATGTAAGCATTCCAACCATGACGCCTGGGTTCAAATCTCACCATAGTCAATTTGCCAAGGAGGTGACTTCTTAACAATATCAACCTGGTGACACAATTCCAAGATGTCATCACTGGGAAATGCATTAAAACAAATACCACAGGTTGAGTAAAGACTTGTGAGTAAAATTGAGTCAACGGAATTGTTTGGAATCTGTCCTTGGTTATACTAGAATGAAATCACAAGTCACCAGGATCAAGTGTTTGGGTGTACTGGCCACCTTCAAAATGTTATTCATGACAGATTATGCACTCTTTCCTAGAAAACTGTAACTAAGGTCTACTCAGTTTGCTCTGTGGGTGTTGAAGAAACACAAATGTGCCAGAGTAGGCATCTGCAACAGGGATTAGCTACTAGCAAGCCTAGCAAATGGGCATACTCAGAAATGAGTGGCCACTATTATTATTATTATTGATAATAATAATAATAATATTCCTGTTTTAGGTTTTTTTTTCCCTTAAGATCAAAATTTAGACAAACTTATAACTTTTATATTTTTGTAAACTTTTGATTTCATTATTCTTGAAAATGTTTTTCTTACTTTATGTGAAAGTGAACACTTATCCTATGATTTCAGCCTGGAATTAGATTTTAGAAGTATTGTGCCAAAAATCTAGAAAATTCAAAAATTTAGCCAAAGTCAATCTATGAACATTCCATTGTTTGGTTGGGTTTCTATTTGCTATGTGCAGATGTTAAAATATCCAAATGGAACAAAGCAATTTCAATTTCCCCCCTACCCTAACCACTCCAAAAATTGATTATTTTTACAATTCTTACAAAGAAAAAAAAAATTTTAAAAAGTTCAATAATCAACTTTGATTAAAAAAAAAAAAAAAAAAAAATACAAAAATAAAAAAAAATCAAAGATTCAAATTAACAGAAAACTGAAGATTCTACAAGATTTATCTTAATCCAACCCAACACCATATCTGGTTTCAAAATAACAGAGAAGCTAATAAGAATATCTAAAGACAAAATTAAACTGGGAAATGTCTAGAAAAATGGAAGTTTACAATTGGAAGAGAAGAGTAAGCGAGAAAAAAAAAAAAAAACAGCAAAGAAGACACGTAACGACAACATTCTGTCAAAACGGTTAAATGTATCCCCGTTGTTTCTACTCCAATAGCTTCGTGTCTCACACTTCCCGTCTCTCTTACTTGCTATAATCTCCAAATATTCAAATGTGATGTCAATCAACATCTCCAGATCCCTTGATCTATTCCCCATCCTTTCCTCTATCATGCCTCTTTACTCTCGCTGTCACTCTGTAATCTATTGCATGCTAGTGGCACTCCCACCTTGCTGGGGGGTGAAATGCTAAAAAAAAAACACACACACACAAACAAACAAAAACAGAGAGACATGCAAATGCAGGGACACACATCCTATGAAAAAAAAACTGCACCAATGAAAAGTTCATATAAAAAAGAACAATTAAGTAGTAGGTGCAGTCAGTTGCTGATACCCCCTGACATGTGGACAGAATGATTCCTGGAGTGTCCATTTACAAAACTCTCAAGTCAGGATGCTGAAGGTAACATCAATATATATATATATATATATATATATATATATATATATATATATATAAACAGGGTGGCAGGGATAAATTGCTGTCTAAATTACAGGAGAATAAAAATAAGATATATTGACCAAAATTATATTAAAAAAAAAAAACTTTAAATACTAAACAGTAGATTTATTCAATAAAATTGCTATTGGCTTCAGTCATGGCCTCCAGAAGACTTCAGAATCCCCTGCAACTCTTCTGGCCGGTCTCCTTGCTTATGTTGCTGAATGTTGCCATAATCCTTGCCTTCAGTTCAGCTTTGGTTTTGCAAGGAGTTTTGTTGGTCCCACACTCAACTGCACCCCACACATAATAATCAAGAGGGATGAAGTCTGGGGAGTTAAGTGAGCAGACGTAAGGAGTGATGGGGGTCACAGAAATTGTCTGACAGTCATGACTGGGTTCTCCTGCTTGTGTGGCATGGTGCAGAGTCCTGTTGATAGATATAAAGGTCTTCCAGCAGCCATCCTTTTTACCCAGGACATCACTATCTCCTCAAAGCAATGACCAGTTGGTAATCACTTAGCAATATTTTGAAAATGTTAATTACATCAGAGTTTGAATTAAATTTTACAAGATTTATATAAACTAAAAGTATGAGTTACATGGTTCTCTTCAATGTTTTTCATTGTAAATAAATGCTGAAAATCAATGAAGAGTAGTAAAAATCAAAGGCCAATCAATCCTGAATTATGGTAATGGTTTTAAAATTTTATATAAGTGTCCATGCAGGTTTCTTCTTTGGTTAATCTGACTATAATATAAATTATAGAATATATAAGTGATTAATTTGTTTTTTTATGGTTTGAGCCTTTCTCAAGACAAAACATATTTCGGTTTGTAGGAAGTTCCCAAGTGGTCCTCCACCTAAGTATTGACCAGTTTTTAATTTTTTGAGAAAATTATTTCAGTTTCGTAACTTATAAAGTGACACTTGTCTTTGTTTTTTGGGTTTTTTTTTGTTTTTTAAATGGTTCACCCTGTACAAGGCCAAGGGCCACTCAAGATCAAGGGTTACGTTAAAGAGTAGTTTATATAGATAGGAGGAAATGATTAACTCTGGACTTGAACAGGTTAAGATTGTAGTGATTGGGGAAATATCCTCTTGGGAGTATGTTCCACAGAGCAGTGGTTCATGGGAAGAAGCTGTTTGAGTAGAACTTACTTCTCACTGATGGAATACAGAGGAAATGATGGTGGTTTGCCACCATGTAAATGGCCTGGTGGGTCCTAACCATGAAGGTTAGACCTGGCAGAACCAAGGAATATAGCTCATCCATGCATTTTCCATGGAAATAGCAATAGAGCAGTGAGAGGCTCACCACATCACACCTATGAGAGAGAGAGCGGTTGGAGGGTAGAAAACAATTTATTGCCTACAATGACTGAGACACTTTTGAACTCTATCAAGACTAGATAATAAGTTTGAGTTCACATTCTTCTTCTAGGAGCTGTGTTCCTTCAAAACATGAGTAATCATGGCTCACCATGACTTCCTCTCCTTTGTGGCTCTTATCAAGTTTTTTTCTTTTTTTCCTATCTCCCCCAATTCCTGTTCTATCATACATTTACACAAGTAGATTACTTGCTGATTTCCGTTGTCCCACTTGCTTTCAATGTCCTTTGAGTGCCAAATTCTCCAAGCCCTCTTTCCTCACTATGTGTCCAAGAAATTTCACCCACCTCTTTCTGACTTTTTCTGTACAGCATGTTCAATTCAAACGGCTTGACCATTCGTTGGAATCATGTAACATGTTTAATGATTTCATTAAGTACAACTTTTTTGATAAATATTTATAACACTAGAGTTTGTTTTTCTTTTTTTTCTTTCTTTAGAAATGTCTAACTCAAAAGGTGCCTAACATCAGCCTTTCTCTAGCAATGTCTCATTCAATACCTGAGCAAAGGCAGGTTTACTGTGAATATAAAAGATTTAAATTTAAAATATAAAAACAAAAGATGATGTGGTAATAACTTCAGGTTATCAACCTTAGAACTGCATAAAGTTAAATTGTGGAAATGTGGAGAAAATAAAGGGAGGAAGAATATGCTGCACCAATTGTCTGGGGTCTATATGAATTTAAACGTCAACAAACTGCAATGGTGAACAATGTCCAACAAATTTCAAATATGAGGCAAACCTCCAAAAATTAATTTGTGAATAACTAAGTTGGTCAAATCAAAAGTGTGGATGCAACTACCTTGGTACTTTTTTTGTACTCTAAACTTTTTTTTTTATAAAAACAATGACAATGTGACAAAGACGATAAAAATGTAACAAAAAATATATTTGCAATATGATATACAGTAAAAAAAAAAAATTTTTTTAAATAAATTTTGATGAAAAATGACTGATGAAATATTATTCTCACAACCAGTCTTTATCTATTCCACTTTAAATGTACTCTACATTTTGTGATGAGTTATTATTTACACTATTTGCATATGAACTATTGTCCCCATTCTTGTTGTTGTTATACCATTTTGGCTAAGTCTAAATTGTTTACACATTTTTCTGTTTTTCTATACAATATGACAAAGACAAAATGTACAAAACAAATCATATTTGCAATATGATACACAGTAAAAAAAAAAAATTACATCCCTGTATGACTGGATTATGACTTGGCAAACATTATCATTCCCCACAACTACTATAGTACAGTCTGTGTCCTTTTAATTTAGCTTAAATAATGTATTGTCTAACATCATCATCATCTCTATATTGACTACAGCAGTCTTTATCTATTCCACTTTCCTAGAATAAAAATAATGGCACAACACACCCATCATCACTGCAACAATCATTCAGCTTTTTCTTCTCTTAAGAAATAAGATGATGATGATAGAGATGATGATAGAGATGTAGACGTCTTAAGACACTTGTTGCTTTCCTGATCCTTTTGATAATATTCACATAGGAGACACACAGACTGCATATTTACAAAGATATCTTTTGCAATGAGTCATAGCTGCCCATTCTGGTTTGAGACAGATCTGGGTTGATGCTAACATTCTATACACTCAGTCATGGGGCTTTTAAATAGGGATCTTCTGCATTTGCATATATTTTCTATTTACTAGCCATCAACCCTGATTCAAAGAACACATTTCAGAAAAAAGTTGTCACTACTACTACTACTACTACTACTACTACTACTACTAAAAAAAACAAAATAAAACAAGAAAAAAGAGAGAGAGAAAGAAAAAGAAAACATGAAATGTTTAATTAAAGAAAATCCTTCATTTGGTTGCCTTGGTTACCAACACTTGCACCAGATCGGAATTTTCATTTTCAACCAAAGTAGCTTACAAATAAAACACAAAAAACAATAAGTAAAATGGATAGTACCATTAACTAGAAGGAAAAATAATATCAAAATATTGATCTTCCACATTACCTTAAACAAAAGATTAGGAAGGAAACTCCCATCAGTATGAGAAAGAGCACAAATAGTGGACTTAAGAAACCTATTTTCTTGAAAAGTTGTTTTAAGAAAAAAGACTTTATAAATTTTAACCAACAGTAACGCTATTTGGTCAACAAATGTCGACTATATGGAAACAGCTAATCATACCGTTAGCATATGACAACCAAGTTGAGAATACTGTACAGATATAATGATTTATTAAGACCCAGCTCAGATGTGGCACAAGGCCAAAAGTATGGAGCAACTGAGAAATTGAACACACTACTCATTCATAATTGATCTAATGAAACAAACTCGCTAACACCAGATTAAAGTGTCCCTGTATAGATATATTCAGATCAATGTTTACAATGAGTGGAACAGCTATTCCTTATGTATTCTACCTGGGAAGGTAAGTTAGTTATGGGAAAGTGGTGTGATCCACTATTTTTTGCTATGCAACAGAGCAAGTCCGTAACAAAACATTCTGCCATGATATCTGTTGATGCGACAGTACACAGGCATAAGTCAATGTATGCTTTTCAGAAAACTGACTGATGCCCACATAGAAGCGGCAGATTTTGTCTCTTGGTGGCCGTTTCTGGATGGCGAGGAGGAATATATTTGAACAAGCCAGCTGTGAGGTTCAAGGAGAAAGATGTAGCAGTGAGGAATGTGAAACGGATCACTACAGTTATATTACAAATTATTACTACAGAACATAAATATCCTCAAATGAAATTGAAACAGTTCACTAATTTTGCACTACATTATATATATATATATATATATATATATTTTTATTTTTGTAAAAAGCAATATATTAGATGTAAAAAGAATCCTACTGGGATGTGGGTAAAAACAGAGAACCTTATAAGTATCCGATGAAAGGGTGTCCACTTAAAAAAAAAAAAAAAAAAAGAAAAAAAGAAAAATTCCCCGCAAACAACTTAAATAGAGCACACACCATTGTGATTGGCTATTGATCAACTACCAATCAAATGCGCGATGACGGGGTATATTATAGAAGTTAGTGTCTGTAAGCATTTTTTAGAGGGCGTATCAGAGTCCGATCAGCTCTGATGGGGTCGATTTGGTGAGGTCAGTATGATGTTTGAAAGACCCGAAACTGCCCAATGATCCAAATCAGAACATCACTGACGATGCCCTCTAGCGCTAAAGAGCGTATATTCAAAGTGTATATATAATATATATATATATATATATATATATATATATATATACACACACATACATATAGTTGCTTTGATTAACACAACTAAATATGTTAGCTCTATCACTGATATTGAGCACTTTCCAATAAGTACTACACACACATTATATATATATATATATATATTATACACAGAGGAAAGTAAAATATTTTAAATTTTCAGCATCCCTTCTTCGTGAGCATGTGTAACTGCACCAATGCAAACATCACTTTAGTCTGATGAAGTGCAAACAATCAAAACATGGCAAATGAAAATTTTCTCACTTCTATTATATATATACATATATGATTAATGAGAGTAAAAGTTTGACACTTAACTGATTGATGTCACCTTCAGCATACTGATTCCAGTGTTTTGTAGACAGACCTGTCTGTCCACTCTTCAGGGGTATAAGCAATTTGATGCTTTACATTTTTTTGATTTTTTCCTTTTTATCTGCCTTTAACATTGGTGTAAGTTTCTTTTTCTTTATTTTTTGTGTTCGTGCATGTGCAGCCATGTGCCTACCTCTGCAGATGTGCATTCACGCCAGTATATGTAGGGTGTGTCACATGATCATGTCTTTTCCACTTTTTTGTTTGTTTCTCTTTACACTTAATTTTTTCCTTCTTTTATTTCAATTGTTCCAACTCTAGACTTGTCACTGAATTTTATTTTGGGGAATGCTAGCTTTTTTTTTTTTTTTTGCTAGGGAAATTGTATTTTTTATTTTTTTGCACATAAATAATTGATATCAATGCTTAAATGATAAATTGTGTGTGTGCGTGTGTGTATACACACACACACAAAAAAAAAGACTGACAAAATTATTTTTCTTTTCCTAAAATGCTTCTTGGTCTGATCAAGAATTTTTAAAGCATATAAAAATAGTAGACAGGGTGATTGAAAAGTAACTCCCTTTTTTATATGTGAGTGGCCCCAGTCAGGAGTCATGGCTTAACACCCTAATGTTTTTCTTTGTGGTTGGTTAAAGGAGAAAGTATACTATGCCAAACCAAGACTCTTTCTTGTAAAAATTGTAGTTAATAAATGAATTATAAGTATTTTAAAATGGAGAGTTACTTTCCACTCACCATATATATATATATATATATATATATATATATATATAAAGTGTGGGCTTATATTTTATATCATAAAGAAACAATTTATACAAAGAATTAAATAGCAATGTTAATAGTGAAATCACTTCGCTAACAGGACTTAATGCAACATTAACTTACAATCAGTTCCTTGAATAATAAGATCCTTATATTTGAGTTGTCAGATGGAAGACACGTGCCAAGTACTTTCGACAATTTAAAATGTCATCTTCAGGGTGCAATTTTCTCATACATACATATTGAACAAGAACTCTGAAGATGACAATTTGAAATTGTCAAAAGTACTTGGCACGTGTCTTCCATTTGACAACAACTCAAATATAAGGATCTTATTATTCAAGGAACTGATAGTAAATGTCACATTAAGTCTTGTCAGTGAAGTGATTTCACCATTAATCACATTAACATTGCTATTTAATTCTTTGCATAAATTGTTTCTTTATATATATATATATATATATATATATATATATATATATATATATATATATATATATATAAACCACAAACTTCTAACCCAGCATATATCACATTTTGTTATAAATAAATAAATATCCAGTGTTCCTCAATTGGGATAAATTTAATAATTTGCTTTCCAAACCGAGCACAAGCCCTGTGATTTTCTGCCATCCAAGCAGCTGCTGAATGTCAAAAGTCCAGTTACTCGTGGGAAATTTCCTTCTAATAAAAACATTTATAAAAAAAGTCATTTTACAATGAATATTGGAGAAAAAAAAAGTAAAATAAAATAATGATAATAATCTGAATAAATAAATAAATAAAGATTTCATTTTTGAAAAAAAAAAACCCAGGGTTTGTTTATCCATATCCTGGGTTATCTTCAGAATCTCCCATAAGTTATCATCAACAGGAGGCAATCTACAAGATCAAAGGTTAGCAACACATAGCATGATTTGCCAAAGTTAAATCTGTAGCATATAAGAGATATCTTTAGAAGCCAAAGCAAGTCAACCTAGTTCTCAAGGAATATGGACAAACTGATTCTTTTTCAATAAAGAAAGAAAACTAAATTTTTAAAAACAAAAATCAAAAAAGTGGTTCAAGTGTTTATAGCTTTCTTTTCAGTCAACAAAATTTAAACAGAAAGCTTATTCAAAATAGATTCTGATTTGAAAGTTCAGTCACTCTGCACAGGCCTGCATAAATATGTAAAAATATACAATGCAGATAAAATTATACATACACAGCATTTTAAGATGATATTAAAACCTATATTGTCATCTCCTCATAAAAACACCCACCTCTGGGCTAAAAAATGCTTTTCTGCAATATTTTAAACTAAAAGTAATATTTGTTTTAAGTCAGATAATCTTCCTCAAATTAAGTTTCAGAAAAGTACATTTTATTTTTGAAATATTTTTCTAATATGGATGATTTTAACTTTTTTAGTGAGAACAGAAAAAAAACAAAAAACATTTCAATCAATTAAAATTCAGTTTGAAATGTGGCAAAGTATATTACTTATTGTAAATATTAAATTTAATCTATTAGCTTGAAATTAAAACGAAAATAAAAGCTTCAAGAATTTTCATTTTTAAGAATTCATTTTAAACCTTAAATATTGCTTCTATTTGGAGGTACCTCTCTCTCACATAATTATATATATATATATATATATATATATATATATATATATATATATAATTAACACAAGTATAAAGTTTGTCACTTAGCTGATTAATGTTACCTCCAGAGTTTTGTAGACGGACGCCAGAAATCGCTCCTCCTATTCGTCAGGAGAGACGTGTGTGCGCATGTTGTAGCATACCTACAGATAATAATGAGTATGTCCCCATTCACATGAATACAGTAGCAAATACTGTATGTTGATTTGCAATTGCAAATTCATTGCAGAATTCACTTGACTCCCTTCCAGCAGTTGACTACTACTTCTATGCGCCGCAGGCAAATCTTATGTGTATTGTTCTTGTCCTAAGTATTATCATTCATTACCAACCTTAGTGTGATTATTCTATTCAGTAACCTTCCCTAGGTTACATTTTGGTGATGAGGATGAGATAAAATTACAACAATATATATGGCATGTCTGATTAAATAAATTACAAGCATTATGTCAGCTTATTTTTAGCATAATCCATTCATATTCTCAGACATTTTTCCATGTGTTACAATCAAATGATGCAAGAAATGCACTGTAACAGTGAATATGAATGGATTCTGCTAAAAATAAGCAGACATAATGCTTGTAATTTATTTAATCAGACATGCCTAAAAAAGAATTTGCTGCCTATATATATATATATATATATATATATATATATATATATATATATATATATATATATATATATATATATATAAGTTGTGTGCCGAATATTATATAACATCAAATAAACTTTATGACAAAAAAAAAAAACTTTGTTCATTTTCAGTCTGGTCTTTTATGATATTTATAAACAATGTTTGCTGATAGCTTTTAGTATTAAACTGTTCAGTTATTCAAATTAAGCCATTTTCTGCCTTGAAAGTGGTAACCACATCTGCAATTGGATCACAGCATTGAAGCAAATACAGATAAGCAATGTTGACATTTTTAATAGTACATTTTAAAAATCCATCAAATATCATAATTTATAATGCACCATATATGAAATAAGTGATTACTAAAATGTTTAAGTCCATCGAAATGCTTTATTTACAATAATTTTGTTAATGCCATTTTTTGGGCATAAACTGGTTTCCTTGGTCTGAAGATAAGCAAATACTGTTTGCTTATATTTCAATCTTTAGCATTTACTTGGTATTGGAACAGGTAAATATTTGTTGTTTAAAATTTTCTAAATCTTTGCAGGTGATTTCTTTTGGCAGAGTTATATCCCTCTGTAGGGAGATGCAGTTAGTGTATTCGAGGTACCTCCAACTGACCTATCCTCAAATAGACAAAAAATAACTTGCATTTGTTTTTTCTTTGTTTTTTTGTACTTAGTCTCTTAATAACCTATCACAGATATAATGTGGGTGATCTTTCTTGTTATTGGGCAAAATTCCTTGACCAGGTGTGAAAAGCAGCCAAATATCATGTAAGACATCACATGATATGTTAAAGAAACACTCACACATACACACATATATATATATATATATATATATATATTAGGGGAAAGAAGTATGACAAAGTGGGGAAAAATTTTCCTGTGACATCTTTTGTCCTTTAGAACTACATCAGACTAAACTTTTCCCCTAAAATTATTGAAAAACTTTTATATCAAGCTTTTTATAACACACACAAACACACACATATATATATATATATATATATATATATATATATATATATATAAAATATTATTGAATAATATAAGCATAGTTACCCCTGAAGATAATCTTAGGCAAAATCAAAAGTACTTGGGTTAAAAAAAAAAAAAAAAAAAAAACTATAGTGCCTTCCTTGATGAATTTCATGTTAACATCAAGAAACTGATTAGACAACTGGAAAGGATCAGTATAAAAATAAAGAGACAAAATATATCTATATTATTCAATGAAGCATGTTTAAATGAAGGTACGCTGCCTATATATATATATATATATATATATATAAATAGATATTAAGGAAGAGTCAATACAAGGTTTTAAAATGAGAATGACTAAAGTAAATCATATATATATAGAGAGAGAGAGAGAGAGCGAGAGAAGGTAATAAATCCAAGTGGATCCTATTAACATAAAATATTAAAATTGATCCACAAAAAGAGCCCAATGTGATTATTATTATTACAGAGCAAATAAATTAGTACATAAAGAAATCCAAAATGACCGATTTCAGCCAATGGAAACTTTGCCAGTTTTATTCAACCCTGGTATATAGACTGAGTGTGTTGGAATTAGAAATTTAACTGTGACAGCTGTTGAAAAATTAATACAGAATTCATCCATTTCAATATGTCAGTCAAACAAAAGGCATGGGACTGATCAGGGGAGGGTGGAAGGTATTAGTCTTAAAGAGAAGACGTTTTATAAAATTAAACCTGAATATTAACCTTATGACATTAGATTGGAGTTATATGAAGAATGAATGAAAAAAAAAAAAAATATATATATAACTATTTGGTAAAATAAATAAATATATATATGTGTGTGTGTGTGTGTGTGTGTATATAAATATATATATGTGTGTGTGTAATATATTATATGTATTATCATTTATATATTATATGCGTGGTACTTATTAGAAAGTGATCAATATCAGAGATAGAGCTTATATATATATATATATAGATAGATAATTTAGTAAAATTCTTTGACATGTTTTACATCGGAACCAACATCATCAAAAAAAGAACTTTATTTCATAAGAAAAGCTGCAACATTAACAAAACAAAACAATTCATGCAGTACATTTGAATTTTACTTAAACGGTATCATTTTAGAAAATTAGATTTTAACTCAATCTTTATTTTTGAGACATAGGAAAAAAGACTCAGAAAATTTAACATGTCAAAAGAAAACTACTTGACTAGTTTTGAGCATGTGGATGGAGAGACAGGTACCATAATGACAAAAAGAATCATAAAGGACAAAGTATAGTTAAAAACTAGACAGGAAGCTGTGGAGAAGCGTAATCACCCATGTTCTGAAGGAACATGACACATTGAAATAGAGAGTGAACTTACTCATAAAGAAACAAGTGATGCTGAAAGACAGGAAGCTATGGAGAGCTATGATTACCCAGATGCTAAAGAGAATCCCAAGAGTTTGTGTCATGATATCGGTTGTCTACACAATGAAATCATAATGTTGATATTCTTTTATAGAGCTTCATTCACTCACCTGAAGGATGGAGTCGGCGCCGTTTGTGAATTTTGTTCAAGTTTTCTGGCATGCTGAATGATCTTCCCAAGGTTTTCTTTAATTTGGTCGGAGCTGTACGATCTGTGAACCTGGACTTGATTGGGTGTGGAGTTGACATCTACAAATAAATAGAACAATAATCTTTAAAAATAAAAAACAAAACAAAAAACATCACATCACATAAAACATACTTTGAGGGAATACGAGAAAAGAGGGTTTAGAAAATTTAACACTCACAGGATATACTAAAGGCAAGAGAAACAGAGGTAAACAGTGCATAACATACCTAACAAGGTTATATAAATGGTCGACAGAACAGGGATTAGAAGAGATAGCAAAAAGACAAACATTACTTATGGCTACAAACGAGAGGAAACTGTGGAGAGCCATGACCGCCTATGTCGTGAAGAGACATGGCACATAGAAGATGAATGAGTTTCTGTAAATGGTTGGCAGAATGTGAATTAGAATAGATAGCAAAAACAAATTTTATTAAGAGTTACAAAGGACAATTGGTTCTTTTTTTTATTGATTGATTTATTTTTTATAGCTTATCAACCCTTTGAAGGTTATTTAAAGCAAAAAAGATTGAAAGAATTTTTTTTTTTTGAGGTAATAATGATTTAGTGATGCAAGCCTTACGAAATGACTCGGAGGAGCTGAGTGGAAGTGGGGTGGTAGAGAGAGGTAGATTCATACTTTTCCCCAGGGGTATTTTGTGCATTGTGAATATACCGAACAGAGCTGGAATTGGAATTCGGCACTGATTAACAATTCCGAGCCATTATCCATTACACCACCAGCACAACAAAGCTTACAGCACCTGGTATTCCAAAGCGGTCACCCATCTAGGTACCGACCATGTTCGACATTGCTTAATTTAGTGAGCATACAGGAACCAGTGTTCTCAATGTGATGTGGCCATAAGACAAAAGAAATTGTGGAGAGCCATGATTACCCACGTCCTGAAGAGACATGGCACATAGAAGAAGAAGCCATTTACAAGAGAGAGATTCTCAATAGCATACAAGAAAAAAGGTTCAGCTCTTACATATTAAATGCCCCTCTTCTATCTCCTGAAATGTATTCCACACTTAGTATCTACCAATTGTACATTCAAGAACTATTTGCTTATTAAATGGTTTGGTCAACTTGTTAATGAGTAGGAGTCTTGTCTTAATGGAAAAGAAGTCAGGTATTGGCAGTGGTTGATTTTAAATTGAATTACAAGATTGGCCAGCAGTTAAATACAGGTCTAAACATGAGGCGGACAGATTACTGGAAAAGTGTAACAAGGTACATACGCCGTTATCTATGAGTTATTAGTCTGTTTATCAAGATGTGTTTGACAAATTCTAGCATTTTTAGTTTTGCTGGAATTCATTTGAAATCATTTAAAGGTGACATCATCTACAACACTCAAATTCACTAAAAATTAATTCCTAAAAATAAAAATAATAAAAAACACCAGAATTTGCCAAAAATATTTTGATAAACAGTTTAATATATACAGATCAAATATGGATCGGAATTTGATAGAATGATAATGATACACACACATTATATATATATATATATATATATATATATATATATATATATATATATATACACACACACACAAGTGGATCAATTAGCAATTAGCCAATGTTTTGCCAACCATTCCAATAAATAAGTGTAAATAAGTAATCTAATAAATGTAAAAACAATTTTTTTATTCTTAAATTTATAAGTATTTACTGAATTATTAAAATATGGGAATCAACTATAAGTAAATTTTTATTATTTACCTTTATAAAAAGTTTGAATCAACTGGCGATTAGCCAATGTATTGCTAACCATTCCAATAAATAAACAATCTAATAAATAGTGTTTATTATTTTTGTTATAAATTCAAGAACAGAAAAAAATTGTATAAATTCACTTTCATATGTTTAAGTTTCATTACAATTCTCTGACGATTGCTTTTTAAAACAAACGTCCTTTTGACCATATTGCAAGCACATTTATCAATGTTTGCCGACTATTTTATATTTTCTTTATTTTTATAAATTATTAAAACAAAAACTGCTTCTTGTAAAACAATAATTCAAAATCGGTTTTGATATCATGATTACATTTTCAACCAGTTATTTTTATTAAAGAAAGCAAAGAGGATTTTCTAAATATTAGGGAATTCCCCACTAAAATGAGAACAAAGCAGTCAGTGAGTATCAAATTAACTACCAATGGCTTGCAAGACTAAGCAGTAAACTATTACTATTATTAGTAAACTATGACAATGTAGTATCTACTGGGCTCACCTCACATCATGCCAGATAAAAACTTTGCACTCAGTTTTCAGAGAATCCAGGTGCAGGGTTGACCTAATCAAGAATGGAGATCCATGATTCACCTGGTGTCAGTGGCTACACACACACACACACACATACAAACTACTAAGCTGATCTTGGGATGTGTACACATGAGAAAGAATTGTATGACAGATATATAAACAATCACCCCAGAGAGAAAAGTCCCTTGCATCTGCACAAGAATGCAGGGGTTATGTTCAGAGAAGGCTCCCAAAGCCACACGCCCACCTGTGAACAGTGACTGACAAAGTCCGAAGGGAAATAAATGGTAATATTAGGCATGAGAAATTTAGTCTGTTTTCATTTGTAACGTCTGACTAAAGTTACAAGCATCTACATTAATGTAAAGAAACAAATAGCTTCAAAAGGCACGAACCCCCGATGCCAACGCAACATTTTCAAAAGGCACCAACCCCCGATGCCAACGCAACATTTTCAAAAGGCACCAACCCCCGATGCCAACGCAACATTTTCAAAAGGCACCAACCCCCGATGCCAACGCAACATTTTCAAAAGGCACCAACCCCCGATGCCAACGCAACATTTTCAAAAGGCACCAACCCCCGATGCCAACGCAACATTTTCAAAAGGCACCAACCCCCGATGCCAACGCAACATTTTCAAAAGGCACCAACCCCCGATGCCAACGCAACATTTTCAAAAGGCACCAACCCCCGATGCCAACGCAACATTTTCAAAAGGCACCAACCCCCGATGCCAACGCAACATTTTCAAAAGGCACCAACCCCCGATGCCAACGCAACATTTTCAAAAGGCACCAACCCCCGATGCCAACGCAACATTTTCAAAAGGCACCAACCCCCGATGCCAACGCAACATTTTCAAAAGGCACCAACCCCCGATGCCAACGCAACATTTTCAAAAGGCACCAACCCCCGATGCCAACGCAACATTTTCAAAAGGCACCAACCCCCGATGCCAACGCAACATTTTCAAAAGGCACCAACCCCCGATGCCAACGCAACATTTTCAAAAGGCACCAACCCCCGATGCCAACGCAACATTTTCAAAAGGCACTAACCCCCGATGATAATGCAACATTTTCAAAAGACATCCACCCACTGATGCCAACAAAAGTACTTCTCTTTTACATGAGTGTTGGAGCATTCAAAAGATCTTAGACTTTCAATTTCAAAGTCATTGTTACAAAGAAAGAAGGTCGACTTAAACACTTGAATCTTTCTGATAACAATCTGGAGAGCAATGCAGATAAATCAGTAGGAAAACAAACAAAATATAAGAAAAAGAACAACAATGAAGTAATCACTCAGAGTTTGTGTATCAATGACTTTAACAGTGTCATTTGACTTGACTCAAATACTAAAAAAATAAATAGAAATAATTAGATAAATATACAGAAAGATAATTTACATTATGAACTACAGCAAATAGAATCAGTGCCAAATAGGCGAGGATCAGTTTCCACACACTTCTGCAAACAAATTTTCAAATTACAGATGTGGCTATTGTGTCTTACGATTTACAACAAATAATATAGACTGAAGTCTTAAAAAACTGGCAACAGAAAAAACACTTCTACCCAGAATCAGGAAAAGACAGCTGAAAGATAAAAGTTGTGGAGAGCTATGATCACCTATGTCCTGAAGACAGCTGAAATTCCTTGAACACATAATGAGGAAAGAGGGCTTGGAAAACTTAGCCTTCACAAAGTATATTGAGGTCAAGAGAGAGAGAGAGAGAGGGGACTACTAAGGGTCACAAGGGATAGGAAGTTGTGGAGAGCTATGATCGCCTATGTCCTGAAGGGATGTGGCACATAGAAGACTGTACTGAAATTGTTGGTCACACAGAATGGCTCAAACTATCTTATTTTCTATACAAAAGATTCAAAAGCAACTCATTTCAAGACACTTACAAAACCATTCTGCCACTATTTTTAAAATCAAATCTATTTAAATGCTGTCAAAAGAGAAAAGATAATATAGTGCACTCAAATAAAAGGTCAATAGACTTGAAATTGACGCTATTGAGATTTGCTTTTAAGCAAAAAAAAAAAAAAATTATAAAAATGGATATTCTTTAGAGTTTAAAGTGAAAAGCTCTTCAAAGTGTTAATGGATTTTCTAACAATAAAATGGTATATAAAATGAATGAGCTGATAAAAAAAAGAGATCGATAGAGTTTTAAAAAGGTAAGTAATGTGAAGGAACACAATAAGGGAAAATAGAAAGTGAAAATATTAAGATTCATGAAAATTCTCACCAGAAAAAAAAAAATCTGAGCCAATGTTAGTAGAAAGAAATATGAGCCAAGAACATTGTATCGAACAACGTGTCTAATAAAGAACGTATTTGACGTATTTTCAAATGTCTTCAAATTCTATTTTACTTCTGTGTGTCTATTCAAATATGGGTATTTACACTATTTACATTATCATGACCGTTGTCCTCATCTTCATTGTCACATTCATGATGCTTTGGCCTTATTTGGGTGATATACATCGGAATTTCAAACCAAACCTTTTCTTCAGTCCAATGGAGTAGATTGTTCTAGTTCCACGTGCCATGCCTTTTCTGAATATCTCAGTTTCAGTTATTTCACTTTAGTAACTCAAATTTCCAAGTTATTGTTCACTTCTGCTGTAGCCAGGTATTGAACCCACAATTCTTTAGGTCAAGTCACTGGAATACTTCAACCAAAAGTTTTTATTCACTCAACACCTGGATTACTTAGACCAAGCAAAAACCCTGTTCTAGTTGTCTGAAGATCAATAGAGCATGAAATTCAAGTTACAACTCTGGCTGTTGTGTGTGTGTGTGTATATATATATATATATATATATATATATATATATATATATATATGCAGAAATATAGTCTTAAAGTGTGCTATATTTATGGGGTAAAGTGCTCAATATCAGAGATAGAGCGTGTGTAAATATAAAAGTGGACATGGAAGTCAGCACTTAGAGGCGACAGTCTGTTTCATGCTAGTGCAATCGTCAGGCGACTAGTGCTGTTATTTTTCTCGGCTATTTATATAAGGGTCAGTGGTGCATTATGGGTAGTCTATTTTGGCGGTTACTTTTACCGGAAGTGGCTTATTTGTTTATTTATTTATGTCAAATTGTTTTGCTTGTTTTTTGTTTGTTTTTTTATTTTTATTTTTATTTTTTATCTTATATATTTATTTATTTATTCTTTTATTTTGATCGGTGTTTTTGGTTAACGTAGTAAAAATTTGTTTATATAGCTTATTGTTGGTAGTCTATAATGGCCGTCATTACCGGAAATCGCTTGTTCGCTTATTTATTTGGGTCAAATTGTTTTGCTTGTTTTTATTTATTTTCATTTTTATTTTTTATTTTATATATTTGTTTATTTTATATTTCTGAAAAAACAGAAAGTTTCATAAAAAGAATGAGATGGAAAGCACATTTTTTAAACCAAGATCTTCACAATAATAATAATACACTCAAGGAAAAATACGGGTTCAAAACAAGAAAATGTCCCCCGCAACAAAAAGAATTAGATGACTTCGAGAAGGACTTAACTGACCTAGTTAGAAACATAAAATTCCATAAAAAACAAGATGCATTCCAAAAAAAGCTAAAAGAAGATATAGCCAAAATAAACAGTTCAGCAAATGTATTTATCGCAGCCGACAAAACAAGAAATTTATACAAACTAACCCCTCCTACGCACAATAAATTACTAAAGAACAACATAACCAAAACATACAAAAAGGCACCCAAAACAATAGAACACGATATAAATAAAGAAGCTAAAGCAATCGCTCAAAAATTAGACCTAGATGACCGAATAAGTTGCATGAGCAAGACGCAAGCCTTTATCACACTAAAAGACCACAAGGAAAATTTCAAAACCAACCCTGCATGCAGACTCATAAACCCAGCCAAAAGCGAACTAGGTAAAATAAGTAAAACAATACTAGAAAGAATTAATTCTGAACTTAGGAAGAAGTTAGGAGTAAACCAGTGGAAAAACACAAAAACAACCATTGACTGGTTCAACAGCATAAATAACAAACAAAATTGCCACTTCCTACAATTAGACATAAAAGAATTTTACCCATCCATAACAGAACGTACACTAGATAAGGCCATCAACTTAGCTCAGGAACAAATAATAATAAAACCAAACAAAATCGACATCATTAAGCACTCACGTAAATCATTATTATTTCACCATGAAGAAGCATGGATAAAGAAAGATGGGATATTTGACACTACAATGGGAAGCTTTGACGGTGCAGAGACATGCGAAATCGTAGGCATTTACTTACTACACGAACTAAGCAAAATAATAGATAGAAATGACACAGGGCTCTACAGAGATGACGGTCTCATAATCTTAAGAAACTGCAACAAACAAAAGACTGATAAAACTAGAAAAGCAATAATTAAAATTTTCAAAAATAACGGATTCGAGATAGATATAAAAACTAACCTAAACGAAGTAGATTTTCTAGATGTCACCTTCAACCTAAGAAAAGGCACACACAAACCATACAGAAAACCGAATGATAAACCACAGTACATACATATATACTCCAACCACCCGCCTTCTATAATCAAACAGATACCTAAATCGATTAACCGCAGGCTTTCCGACAATTCTTCCGATGAATCTATATTTAACAAGGCCAAGAAAGACTACGAAACAGCCCTAAAAGATAGCGGATTCCCAGCAACACTCACATACTCACCACAGAACACAAAAAAGACCAACAGAAAAAGAAATATCATATGGTTCAACCCACCGTACAGCAAAAACGTAAAAACAAACATAGGAAAAATATTCTTCAAGCTTTTACACAAACACTTCCCGGAATCAAGCACCCTACACAAAATATTCAACAAAAACACAGTAAAAATCAGCTACAGTTGCACCGAGAACATGGCACAAATAATAAAAAAGCACAACAGAAAAATTATTAACAAACCACACGAACAAATTAAACCCACGTGCAACTGCAGAATAAAAAACGAATGTCCCTTAAACGGTAATTGTTTACAAAACAACGTAATCTACCAAGCCACGACAAAATCAGCAGATAATGAAGAAAAAGTATATATAGGAGTAACCGAAGGACCATGGAAACAAAGAAATTATGTACACAAAATGTCTTTCACAAATAGTAAATATGCGAACAGCACAATGCTTTCTAAGTATATCTGGGAAATAAAAAACAAAACACACACCACACCAAAAATATCTTGGAAAATAAGGAAAAAATCATCAGCCTACAACAACCTATCAAAAACCTGCAAACTTTGCTTGGAGGAAAAAATAGCTATCATTACCTTCCCAGATGAAAATAAATTATTAAATAAAAGATCCGAGCTAATCTCAAAATGTAGACATGAAAACAAATTTTTACTACGTAACTTAAAATAGAAAAATAAATAAATATATAAACAAACAACAATAAAATAAGCAAAATAAATTACTCCAAACAAATCATAAAACCACACCTGTTAGAATATACGAAACAAAATCAAAACAAAAGAACGGACGAAAGTTATAACTGTTATACAAATAAAAATAATAATAATAAATAAAAAAAAAAAAACATTAATAAAAGATAATATACTACGTTACTTAAAAACCGAAAGCCAAAAAGATATAGTGTAACAAATAAATAACAACAAGTATAATAAATCGATCTAAATACATCCAAATATATAAATAAACTAACAACCGATTACGATAAACTAGCCGTTTAAAAAACAAAACAAAACAAAAACAAATAAAGATAACCAACCTAAATAGATAAATTAAAAACTGTTCCCACCTAAATAATAGTCAGAAAAAACCACAAATTCAACAAACAGATTTAATCAATGACAAATAAACAAATATATAAAATAAAAAATAAAAATGAAAATAAATAAAAACAAGCAAAACAATTTGACCCAAATAAATAAGCGAACAAGCGATTTCCGGTAATGACGGCCATTATAGACTACCAACAATAAGCTATATAAACAAATTTTTACTACGTTAACCAAAAACACCGATCAAAATAAAAGAATAAATAAATAAATATATAAGATAAAAAATAAAAATAAAAATAAAAAAACAAACAAAAAACAAGCAAAACAATTTGACATAAATAAATAAACAAATAAGCCACTTCCGGTAAAAGTAACCGCCAAAATAGACTACCCATAATGCACCACTGACCCTTATATAAATAGCCGAGAAAAATAACAGCACTAGTCGCCTGACGATTGCACTAGCATGAAACAGACTGTCGCCTCTAAGTGCTGACTTCCATGTCCACTTTTATATATATATATATATATATATTTGTACACATGCAGAGTTATTTACTCAATTTCTCAGAAGAGAAGGAAGATTGTGATAATCTGACAACAGAAAGCCTACTTGCCTTGGAAAGAGATATTGGACATTCTGACCCTTGCTAAAACACTGACAAGTGGTTAATATGGCTTGTTGATACTGCTCTGGTAGAATCCGTGATAGCATAATAGTCAATGTTTCAATTTTATATATGGTGGTGTCCTCTACCATTTCCAGCGTATGAGGGTCAAGCAGCTCGGTTCCTAAGAACCGACAACCCAGACACCAGCACATGAGATTTTATTATAGTGGTGAAGGTTCCGTGCAGGACCATCCACACTTTTTGAAGGGCCGAATACAGAGACTTGGTGCACTACGTGCCACAAGGTCCCCAATTGACAGTCCACAGGTTTTGAATTCAGAGTTGTCCTTCTCCTAGATCAGTTGACATCTAAGGCTATAGAACCCAGTCTGTCCTGCTACTTCCCCATAGCTGGAGGGAGAACAAGAGGATTCATACCGTTTGCAAGAATATTAGCACGTAAGTGAATGTAATGGATTCGATTGGAATTCAAACTCAGCTCTCCGATTCCTCAATCTGAGCTGCTATCCACTACTCTATCGTATATATATATATATATATATATATATATATATATATATATATATATATATATATATATATACACACACACACACACACACACACACACACACACACACACACATCTAAAATTGAGATTGAAATCGTATGCATTAAAAAAGAGTTCAAGTTCAAGAAAGAAAAAAAAAAAAAAAAAAAAAAATCAAACCTGTACAGTGAGTTAACCACCTGACGAGACTTTGTTGGTTGAAAGCCTAGTAGCATTCCATTCAGTATTTTATCTTTTTAAGAGAGATATATATATATATATATATATATATATATATATATATATATATATATATAGTGAGACAGCTAGATAAATAGCTAACAGCAAACAGAAATAAAATAAGTTATATATTTTTTGAGCTGAGCTTAGCCTAGCACAAGGTCAAAAATATGCGACACTCAACATGGATAAAATAATGACAGGACAGGTGTCACAGTCATCAATATAAGTTTCCTACTCTCCAAAACCTGATAAGTTGGGAGGCAGAAGTGTGTGTGTGTGTGTGTGTGGAGGGGGGGGAGAGAGAGAGGCAATTTACATTTCTTTGATTTTTTTTATTATCTTAAAACCAACCTTATCCACTCATTATGACACCTGCAACTTACTTCTTGCCAGCCTTCTAGATGTATGTGTTAAAATAGAAAGTACCAATGGTAATGATTTATTTTGAAATGACAAACTAAGAATTTGTAAGAAATTTCTACCCCACTCTTTGTTAGACAACTGTCTCCAACTTATTAGCCATCGGAGAGTAAAAAAATATGGCAAAGTGCCAGTAGGAAAGATTATAGGATTCTAAAAGCATTCTTCTGAAATAACTTTAGGTTTATGCAAGAATTTCTTTTATTAAAGTCTTTCTATTCAGACTCGATGGAAGAAACAGACAAACGACATAATGAATAAGTGGATGCGAGTTATCTCCCCTCCCTATAGAAAGCACAATGAAAACAATCTACTTTCATAAACTAAATAAAGGTTTATGGTAAAAATTTTGAGGTTACAAACAGCTGGAGAGTAGAATGACCAAAATCCTTTGAGCAGAACAACCAATATGCCAATCATTCTTATATATGATAAAAATATAGTTTTAAGGTATACTATATTAACTGGTAAAAGTGCTCAATATCAGAGCTAGAGCATATGTAACTATAAAGTTAGACACTGAGGTTAACATGCTTGCTGTTTGTGTTCACTCTTTTGTGTGTGTGTGTGTGTGTATATATATATATATATACACACACACAGCTCAACCACCAAGTGCATCACAACACGAGCAAGTTCCTATTTTCCCTTTTAAGGAATGCACACTCACTTATTCAGATTTTTCTTAAAAGCCCATATCCAAAAATTAAAAACAAGCAATTTCTAAATGATTAATGAATTTATTTTAATCTGAAATTTATTACTAAAAATAAAGTTTAAAAGTAATAAAAATGCCAGATTAAAAAATAAATTCATTAATTCTTTAGAAATTGCTGCGTATAAAAATGAAAAATTAAGTATAAGCAGTCAATAGCTGATAGCCCCTGACGAGTGGATGGAATGATTCCTGGAGAGTCCATCTATGAAAATCTAGAGTCAGGATGTTGAAGATAAGTTCAATCAGCTAAGTGACAAAACTTTTACGTGTGTTTTGTCCAATGTGGACTTTTTCAAGGCAAAAACAAAATTAATTTATTAAAACAAAGTAACTATTAATAACAAAACAAAAATGTCCTTAGCAACTATTATTTATTATTAACGGTTACTTTGTTTTAAGAAATTCATTTCGTTTTTGCCTTGAAAAAGTCCAAATCAGACAAAACGCAGCGGCTAATATTACAGTTTTCCTATTATCTTTTACATTTATAAATATTGTCTTTTTCTACAGATTAACTCTGAGAAATTTTTCATATTATATATATATATATATATATATATATATATATATAAAATTAATTGATTTAAAATATGGGTTTTTTGCTACACAGTGATAACCATGTTTCAGAAATGGAAGCTAAAGCCTTCGAATTTAATTTTGTTATTAAAGACTCCAAAATTCGCTTGACGAGGAAATGGAACTAATGTCTTTAGTTTAATAACAAAATTAAATTCGAAGGCTTTAGCTTCCATTTCTGAAACATGGTTATCACTGTGTAGCGAAAAACCCATATTTTAAATCAATTAATTTATAATATTAATGCTCTGTAAATTTACATTGAGCACTATTGTGTAAAAATATCTATAAGAACACCAGATTTTATATCTTACTGTTCTTTCTTTATATATATATATATATATATATATATATATATATATAAAATTGAAAGCACAATTAGACAAGAGATAGTAAAAGAAAAGAAGAAATGGTTTAACTATTAAATCAAAGAAGATAGAATGCATAGTTGATGTTAACAAAAGAGAGATTCGAAGATGTGAATTATATAAGTGCAGATGTCAAAATTCTGCAGGTAGAGATATTAAACAGTCTGAGTAGTGCAATAATAGCCAACAGAAAGTGTGACACAAAAATCTGAAGGTACACTGGAAAAAGTGAAAGATGCTTTTCAGAAACTAAGCAAAGTATTACAAGATAGGAAACTGTCCTTAAAAACAAAGAAAAGAATGTGGAACTGCGACATATGTAATCCACTATACAGCATCCAGAATACTGAAAAAAATCTACTCACAAATTAAGATGAGGCATGAAGTGATAGAGATTTTGGTTCTTCCAATATGTGAAGAATGCCATGGACAGAACATGTTAAGCATAAGGAAGTTTTAAGGAGTATATGAACTACAAGATAACTAACAATCAAAAAGAGATGGTTGAAATTTCTATAACACATATTGAGGGAAGATGAAGTTGGAGAAGTTAACACTCACAAATGATGGCTGAACAAAGACAAAGAAAGCTAGTAAAAAGGCAACATATTACTTAGAACAACAACAGTTAAGAAGTTGTGGAGGGCTGTTGACTACATCTTGAAAAGACACATCACGTAATAGAAGAATATACAAACAAATACCAAAACTCAAGGTAATCAGCATGAAAATTACTTGGCAAAACACATTCAAATTTCAGCTGCATCTCCCTGTATTCTATATACAGGGGTTGGACAAAATAATTGGAACAGGTGCAAATTCCACTCATATATTTCAAAGACCTATTAAGAACTTTAACTAAAACTTCGCAATTGCAGGTTATATCTATTGTAAATATATTTATTTATCTAATTTACTGTCTTTGTCTTATTTATTTTCAGAATTTAGTAAAATTTAAGCTAAATTTGTGATCTCTCAGAGTTCAAAAAAGGGCAAATTGTTGGAGCTTGCATGGAAGGAGCCTCGATCACTAAGGTTGCTGAACTGTTTGGTTTTCAAGAGCTACCATATCAAGAACTATGACGCAATTCGGGCTGGACTTGCAAGCGTACTGACAGACACCGACGTGCATTGAAACACAATGTGACAAAAAATCATCGGACTACTGCGGCCAAAGTGACTGCTGAGTTGAATAATCATCTGAATAGTCCAGTTTCTACTAAAACTGTTTGTTGTGAGCTCCATAAGTCTGGATATCATGGAAGAGTCGCCATAAGGAAACCTCTTCTCTCCACTCGCAACATTGACTGCATCTTCCAAGATGATAATGCTCCAATACATGCTGCTCAAGTGATTAAGAATTGGTATGAAGAGCATGAAAGTGAGCTAGGACACATGGAGTGGCCTCCCCAATCTCCAAACATCAATATTATTGAACATTTGTGGTGCATTTGGGAGCAACAAGTTAGGAGCCGCTGTCCTCCACCATCGTGTCTTAAAGAGCTGGAGCAGGTGTTAATGGAAGAATGGCTGAAAATTCCTCTGGATGAAGTCGGGAAGCTGTATGATTCCATTCCTAGACGTATTAAAGCTGTATGTGAGGCTAAAGGGGGACCAACTCCATATTGAATAAATTTGTTTCATCTATTTTGTCCAAACCCTGTAAATGAAGGTGTATGATAGCATATACAACCAAGTTCAAATTTTGGTTGAATGTGCTTGTGTTCACCGAGTATTAATGATTTTGCGAAAGGCATGAATCCACTTCTCCCTGTTCTGTCACATTGACACCATTCTAGTGATGAGACCTGGTAGAGTTAAACATGAAGACAGCAAATCAGCAAGCATCTGAAAAAATGGCATAGGCAATAGTGGCAGTAACAAAAAAAGCTGTTACATCCATAGTCAACCCTGACAGGTGCCAGTTGTATGACAAAAATCAAGTCTTAACAATAAATAAAAAGAAAGAAAGAAAAAGGAATGTCCTAGATGACCCCACAGGAGAAAGAAAACAAATGTAATTACAATGTCATTATAGTAG
>OZ038495.1:99226066-99228566 GCA_964036315.1 Acanthosepion esculentum | reverse complement strand
TGTCTTCATTTTTATTATTATATTCGCAACATTTTAACCGTTGTACGCTACGACTTTCTTCAGATAATAAATGTGGAATTTCAAATCAAACTCTTTATTTCATCCATTGGGGTAGATTACTCTAGTTCCACGTGCCATGCCTTTTCTGGATATCACAGTTTCAGCTATTTCCCTTTAGTAACTCAACTCTCCAAATTTTTGTTCACCCTGCTGGGGCCAGGTATTGAACTCACATCTCTTTGGGTCAAGTCACTGGATTACAACTAACTCTTATCCACTGTGCCATGTGTCCTTGGGGTACGACACGTGGAACTAGAACAATCTAGTGGACTAAATAAAAGGGTTTGGTTTGAAATTTTAACTTATATCATCTGAAGAAGACCAAAGTGTACAACGGCCAAGTGTTGAGAATATGACAATGAAGATAAAAACAACAGTCTGAACAATGTAAACGGTGTAAAAATATTAATACTTTTTATAGTTTCCATTGCAGAAAGTTTTAATAGAAGTTATTTCTAAAAACAACAGAAAAAGTAATAAGTGCTTCTGAAATAGTTGAATTAAAATCAGATACATTTGGTATTCAGCATAGAGTAATTTTCAAGTTAAAAAATGATGTTCAACATACAGGGTGTCCATAAAGTTCACGTGCACTTTAAAAAAAATTATAACTTTATTTGTATTTGCGATAGAAATAATCTGTAAAAAATGTTATAAAGTTTAATGTACCTAGTTTTAAGTATAGCTAAAATAACTAATGTGATTTCAGGCATTACTGTAAATCAGTTGGCAAATGTTTTCTGTGAACTGCAAAATCGTATTACCCTTTGTATTGCTAATGATGGAGGACATGTGGAAACTTAAATAAAATTTCAATAAAACCATAAAAAATATAGATTTACTTCTTTCTAATCCTTTTTACAAATTATTTCTATCGCAAATACAAATAAAGTTATTAATTTTTTAAAGTGCACACAAACTTTATGGACACCCTGTATAAATGCTAGGAATACTAATTGTTCACTAATATTTCTTTTATCTTAATTTCAGTTGCTTTTTATGATGACTAAAATTACAGATACACACAGTTATAGGAAAGATGTTCCAAAATTATCAGATCGACCCACTTAAATCTGACCAATCACCATTTATCTTTTCTTTTTTTTCTTTTTTAGGGAGAAGAAACAGAAAAACTTCATTAGAAAAAAAAAAAAGAACTGTTATGTGATATCTGTCCTCCTGTATGGCAGTGAGTGCTGGACAATCTCCTCAAAGATGAAGAAGAGGCTTGAAGTCACAGAAATGTGGCTCAACAGAAGGAGGCTGAGAATACCATGGACTAAACATGTGAGTAATGACAAATTTTTAGAGCAAATGGAAACAAAAAGTAAACTGATATTTAACATCAAGAAGAGAAAATTGAAATTTTTAGGGCATATGAGGAAAGAGGGCTTGGAAAACTTGTTACTCACAGAACAGATTGATGGCAAAAAGGACAGAGGAAAACTATGCATAAAATACTTAGTGACCTTGAGTAAGTGGAACAGGGTTTTGGAGGAATGACAAAATTTATTAAGAGCTAAAAGCACAGGAAATTGTGGAGAGCCATGATCAGCAGGGTTAGGGTTAGATTGGTTTAAGTTAAGGTGACTTATGTTTTGAACAACTCAATAGTTTTGCATTGATCTGTCCATCAGGGCCATGTTTTATAAATCTATTGAACTTAATATCAGATCACATATTCATAGCTCTTCCTGAATGAATGAAACGCTAATTCTAACTTTCAAATTTGATGAGGCAGTCAACCACTTATTAGTTTATTGAATATATTTTTTAATATACCTATATAAAAATATTTTTTCATACCTGAAACCAAAAATCATACAAAAATATCAAACGGAAGATGAAGTGCCCAATGGTTACAGAAAACAAAAAGTGTGTAAGATTGAGCTGAAATTACAGCAGCACTCTGGGTCATTCACTTTCACGTGTGTATGTATGTGTGCGTGTGTGTGTACACATGTATGTACATATATTTAACCATACAGAAAGACACTCTTATAGATAAGCAGGTACGTAATGACACATGTGTGAACACCACAAACCTTAAGTTGTTAAAATTGATAAATTAATAATAATAAAATAAAATTGGTAAAATATAAGATTAAAAATATATAAAGTTATTTTAAATAAAAAATAAAAACAGAAAAAAAAAAATAAACCAGAAATAATTTTATTTAACCAGAATAAAATTATCTCGTTAGAACAGAAACAAACGTTTATCCTATTTTAATGAAAATAACTTCATATTTTTAATTCTATAGAAACAATTACCATATAGGTGAATGTTATGTCAGCACATGGGTCACACCACTCCTCCTGGACTAGATTCCTCATTAAGGTACACACTACATATTATATAAGTGAAGTAACTCACAGGATTATGGGATAGAATTTTTTATTTTTTTTTTAAGAATAATTATGTTAGAACAGAGCCATT